>APFE030928140.1:1458-35112 GCA_000404065.3 Pinus taeda | reverse complement strand
GCCTCTGCCCAGAATTCCTATCCTAACCCGGCACCACTGAGCATGCTTCTTGCCCTTTCCATCAACGTCTTGTTCATTCTTTCTGCGACTCCATTTTGCGGAGGTGTATATGGAGTATTCTTCTGTCGTGCTATACCACACTTCTTACACAATTCTTCAAATTCCTTGCTGCAGAATTCTCCACCATTATCTGTCCTCAGCACCTTTATCTTCTTCTCTGTCTGATTTTCCACCAGAGCCTTAAATTCTTTAAACCTGTCAAAGACTTCAGATTTCTTCTTAAGGAAATATATCCATGTATTCCTTGAGAAGTCTCCTATAAATGATACATAGTACACAGACTTACCCAGTGATGGAACTTTCACAGGTCCAAACACATCACTGTGCACAAGCTCTAATATTTGTTTCGTCCTCTTACCACCAGAGGGGAAACTCACCCGATTCTGCTTCCCATATACACAATTTTCACAGAAATCAAAAATCCAGAGAGCTATTACTCATACCTTCTACCATACCTTTACCATGAAGTATTCGAAGGCCCTTCTCTCCAATATGTCCTAGCCTTTGATGCCACAACATGGTCTTCTCTCCAGAGACCACTAGATTTTCTACTCCATTTTCAAGAACCATAAAACTATTGCACCCATCAACAACAATGCTACCTTGCAGCTTGTACAAAGTTCCATCCGAACTCCCCGCATCAATAGCAGTGCTCCTCAAACCATCTTACAGGTATCCTTCTCGAACACTGTCTTTACACCTGCATCATCCAACTTGCTTACAAAAATCAGATTTCTAGCCAATGTAGGAATATGCAGAACATCCGGAAGGGTTCTAACCCTTCCACCTTGCAACTTCAACTTTACTTTTCCATCGTTATTTTCATACTCGTAGAACCACTCTCTATGGGGAGCGAAGTGAAAGGATGCACCTGAGTCAATCAACCATGCCTCATGATCTACATGTGTACTTGAAGAAGCCAAGTACACATCCCCACCTTCATCTGAGGTGGTTTTCGCCTCTGTAGAAGGATCATCATCGGATCCCTTTCCTTTATCAGGAGCTTTAGATTTACAGTCCCTTTTGAAGTGCCCTTCCTTTCCACATTTCAACCACACCAACTTTATAGGTTTTCTTGGAGATTTATATCTCCCTCTAGATTTAGATCTCCCACTCGATGACTTATTTTTGTTTCTATTCTGGGCCCATCCTCGTACAGACAAGGCATCACCATTCTGGCTCTCCATATTTTTCCGTCTCATCTCCTCTGTCAGCAAGGATGAGACTATTTCATCAAAATGCAAGGCAATTACATTGCTACCTATTGCAATAACCAGACTATCCCACGAATCTGATAGAGAACACAAAAAACTGATGCACTTATCTTCATCTGAAATTTTAATATCAACAGATGCTAATTGACTTAGCACAGTATTAAATGCATTCAGATGCTCTGTCACCGAATCTCCATCTTTCATCCTCAGATTATACAGCTTTTTCCATAGGAACAGTTTATTCACCAGAGACTTAGATTGGTACAAAGTCCCTAACTTGTCCCACAAAGCCTTTGCCGTAGCTTCCCCTGATACATTCAACAATACTGAATCTGAGACACATAATCGTATTGTGCTCTTTGCCTTCCGATCCAACTTCTTCCATTCTTCATCGGTCACTCCCGTTGGTTTAGTACTCAGATTTACCGCGATCCAATGATCTTTATCCACCAACAAATCCTCCATCTTGAGTTTCCACACCTCAAAATTTTGACCATTGAACTTCTCAATCTCTACCTTTCCATTGCTCGCCATCTTCTTTCACCACCAGAATCGATCTTGCAGATCTCCCACTGAACAAGGTCTACCACAGGCCCGAGCGAAACCTCTCAGCAATAAAGGCGTCCCCTTGAAGCCAAAAGAACTCTGATACCAAATGTAGGTTTTAACCCCGTACATAAATTACCTGCATACGAATTCTAAATCACAGGAAAAATAAAAATGCGAGAGCATAACACATAAAACACATATACACAGATATTTCCCACTAGATCCCAAAACTGGAACTACCAGCTTGATTTTCCATCATGTTCCTTTTAATGTTACAATACATATTTATGCATGCCGAAGCATCCAATACCATGGACTAAAAACCATCGCGTCCAAAACCATGGACCGAAAACCATAGGTAGGTTCGCCCAACCTAATATAGGGTCCAAAACAAAAATTTCCCGGGGCGCTGCCCCGGACCTCATAGAGGGGGGCTACCCACCCCCTCAAACCTCTTGGACAGGGGGAGCTGCCGCCCCCCCTGTTACCCCCCACTGCACAATAGGCGCAACGAAGGGGGGGCTCTGCCCCCCCTTTAACTCCCCGGTTCACTATGTAGGTTAGTCGTGGAAAAAATATAACACAACCCAACAGGTTGAAGTGCCTATGCGCTGTGAGAAAAGGTTGAAGTGTCTGTATGCTTTGAGTAAAGGTTGAAGTGCCTATGCACTGTGAGAAAAGCCTCAAGTGCATGTGCACTGTAAGTAAAGGTGGAAGTTGCCTGTGCTATGAGAAAGGTCGAATGTGCGCTTTGGAGAGCAAGAGGCCGAAAGTTTTGTGTGTGTTGTGGAGAGAAAAAGGTCGAGAGCTAAGGGATTGCTGATGAAGAGCATGGAACAAAGATGCATGGACTATGATGATTGATTGATATTGAGCATATCAGTGGGTTGCTGCAGAGTGTGCAGAGTGAGCAAAGTGAGTAGAGAATAAATTTGTTATCAGGAAAAGTGGCTTCCAAATAACAGAGAACATTTAGTTCTTATTTGAGTGTGGATTTTTTCCTACATACAGAAAGTTGGTGCTTCCATTCTCTAGTGGGTGCTTGAGAAGGCTTAGGGATTGGTGCCTCCTATAAGTTGGTGCTTGCATAAATACAAGGAGCTACAAGTTGGTGCTTACAACAAATCTATGAGGTCGGTGCCTCACATGGTGCTTCTGGTAAGTTGGTAAGGTATCTAAAAATAGAGGGAGTTGGTGCTTCCTGGTAATTAGTGCTAGCAAAAATTCAAATGGGGTCGGTACTTCCTGTGAGTGGGTTCTCACAAAACAGATTGATGTAATAGAGTAGGTGCTCTTATTTTACATCAATAACAACAAAAATCTTGGTGGTTTTTTCCCAAAAGGGTTTCCATGTGAAAAACCTTGTGTCTCATGTGTATGATGCTCATGATGTCTATGCTTATGTTGATTTCATGTTGCTGCCATATTACATATTGTTGCTGATTATATGGATGGGTACCAATATTGAATAAGAAAAGTAAATAGGCATAAAAGTTTAAAATTAGCCTTAATACTTTTTCACCCCCCGTCTCAGTATTATCATTTGTTTCCAACAATAATTACTTTCGCTGATGATTTTAAATATAATTTTATTAGAATTAAAAGGATAGAAACATGTGTTCGATAATGTTTTGTGCAATTTCTCAATGCAAGACGTCATCCTACTTGAAATAAATCTATTATTGTTGATTTGGTGTAATAATATAATATTAGTTTGATACTTTATTCAAGATTGTTTACCATTAGATTTGATATTTTTAAACATTTGGTTAGGTTAATAGGTGAGTCTATTTTGGAATTGAAAGAGTGTTTTTAGATTGAATAGTGAGGTATATTTAATCCTTGCCTTTTTTTTATTATCTTTCACCATTCAATTTTAAATTAGATAAAAATTTAATAACATTAATAATCCTCCTGCATTTTGTGCAACCATTTACATAAATTTTGGTGGTCACTAACCTTGATAAATTACATATTTACTCCTACTTAAATTTATGCAAAGAATTGCAAAAATTATAATGGGAAGTAACTCTATGTTCAAAGTAACTCTTGAATTTATGCCTCTTGGTATATATATTTATTTACATGAATATAAATAATGTTAAAAGTAACTCTTGAATTTATGTCTATGGGTGTTTACCAAGCATTTAGTTTAAATGGTTGCACTACTATTTTAATGGTTGAAATTTATAGTCAGCATTGCATATCTCTATTTTTTTTTAATAAATTATCATATTATGTGAACATCTCCATAAATCTTATGTCAAAAATCAAGGTAACCAACATGTAATTTGTTTCACTTGACAAGGTATGACTAAACACTTTCTTTTAAAAGATGCATTTATTCCATAAAATAATGTTCAGAGCCATTTAACTATGCAAAAATGGTTAAGGTGCACCACAAACCTTTGATATTCATTTGGCTTAGATGACAAATGTGAAGGGAAACCATTAACTTGGAAAGAAGATGCTATGACCTTAATGATTTCGACTACAGAATGATCTAGGTTTCTATCATATGTTCTTTCTAGGTAAGTTATTTATATGAACCTTTGGCCACATGGATCCTAGTTGGCTCTAGGTTAGAAGAGTAGGGTTCCTTGTTCAATCCTCCTCCTTTATCTTAGAGCTGATGAGGAGGATTCCATTTTATAGGGTGAAATTTTTGTTCAACATATAAGGCCATCTATTCAAGTTTTTATTGATAGGGTTTGTTTAGAAGTAATGTGGAAGAGACTAAATTTTCCCATAGATGTTTTGAGGTACATTATGTATTCTAGGTGTCAGGTTTGATCCTGTGTAACTCCCTTGGGTTCTCCCTAGTTAAACAATCACTCGAATTTGGAAAAAACATCCTCTTTATTGTTTTTTAGAAGGAGTACCTCCTTCCTAGATGAACATCAAAGTTCTTAAGTATTTGCATTGTTTGACTAACAAATTTCTCCCTAATTGTGATTTTGATACTCTTTTAGGGAAAACCTTTGTTGTTCCTTTGGGATTTATTGGTTAGGGTTTATGCTTGTAGGCATTGGAATATTGTGTAGGATTTCCTAAGTTAGGGATGAAGGGTAAAAAATGGTAAAAAAAAAACCCTCAATTCAAAGGGATGGGGTGCTACTCTTGTGGGTGAGTATTTCAACATAGTAGACATCATGGATATTGATTGTTTCTCTTTGGTTGGAAAATTTATGGGAATTCCTATGTCTATGGGAATGGTTAGGGTTTGGATCAAAGAAAACCAAGAGCCCATATTGGGGTATACTCCTAGATTTCATATCCCTGCAAGAGGTTGGATTTCTTTTGTCTTTAAGGATAAAAATGATGAATAGGTTGTGCTAAAAGGTCTCTAGTTTTCGGATTCGGTCTTGTTAATTTTAAAACACTTGTTCCCTCTCTTTGACCCAACAAAATCAATAATGGATAAAAGAGTCATAGGTTTAAACTACAGGGGTTACTTATGAAGTGCTGGACTATCATTGGGCATCGAGCAATTGACAACAAGTTGGAAAACATAATTATTGATGACAATTTTTTGTCACAACCTCAACATTCAGTTCCTTGTGTTTTAATGGAAATGGATGTTAAGTATAGTTTATTTAAATCGATTGAATTTGTATGGAGGTCTTACAAATTCATGTAGATGCTAGATTATGTCAATGTACCCTTCTAATGCATAAGATGTAATTGTTTTGGTCATGTGTTGATGTATTGAAATGTCCCTACAACTAAAGTAAGATCTTGGGTTCCCGAAAATTTGAAGGTATTCTTGTTGAATTGAAGTGGTAAAGTTGATGAACCATCCTAGTTAAATTTCTCAACTCACTAATATTGTAGTGTCAAAGATACCTTTAAATATTTCTTCTAGGGAGAAGTTAATATTGGGACACTTCCATTTCTCTCATCAAGGAAGGCTAGAATCACTTGATTATTCAGGTAGGATTGAAGGTGGAGCTCCAATTATCATGTCAACTTTACCAAAGGTGTTTCTTCAAAGGGAGGCATCAATGGGTTTGTAATGGTATGTCTATTCTCCCCCTCGATGATGTTATTATGGAAAAGATTTCATACTTGGATTCTTTTTGGAGATGCCTTTAGAGTTTTTCCTTCTTTTGGTCATCATGGGGAGTTTGAAACCCCTTCTATTCCCATCCCTCTCCATGGATCCCTATGTCAAAAGTGGGGGGGTTTGATGATGTTCCTCAAACTTATCTCTTGGGGGGAGTTTTTCATGAGATCCCTTCAAATTCTAGCTGGGAAGGTTCACAATTTATTAGATCAGGGCTCCAAGGTGGTGGACACTATGATTTTAGACCTCAAAATCCCCAAGAGGCCATCTCCATTGCAATTGGGATTGGTGATGCCCTAGAAGGATATTTCTCAGATGGGAAGTTGGTATAAAATAAAAATTGAGACATGCCCAAGAGAAAGCCTCCATGGAAACTCATAAAGGGTGTATAATTTTAATTACTCTGGTACTTAGAGTGTTGAAAGTGCCATCCCAAGCCCAAAAATGAAAATATTTTCACTGAATCTAAGAGGCCTTAGGAGCTAGGTCAAAAACGGGTTCTAATACACTCTATTAAAAAATATATCCTTAATATAGTCTTAGTTCAAGAAGTGATGGGTAGGGGAGCTTCTCTTTGTGATGCATTAACATATTTGATCCAAGGTTGTATCTACTTATAGTTCTAGCAATTTTGGAGAAGACCTAATTGGCTAGAGAGATAACATTTGGATTATCAACACCTTTCCATCCATTCGAGACTATACTTTGAGGTGAAATTTAGAATTTTTGAAAATTTTTGTTGTATTTTAAATATTTATGGGTTTTATGAAAGCAAGGAGGCCTTTTGGGATGATTTCTTCAGGTCACCTCCGTTACTCACATTCAATGTGATTATTGGTATGGTCCTTAATTTTATTGTTAATAGTGATGAAATCTTGGTAGTTTCTATGCATTGATCCCTTAAAGTCCTATTTTGTAATTTCATTAGAGAAAACTAGCCTAATAGAAATTTCTTTAGTGGATACCAAACCCATGAAGGTGAAAAACTGAGTTGGATATGTTGTTGTATCCAAATGAATAGACATGTTTCCTTGGCACGAAGAGACGTGTGATTTGGACATGTATAGAAATTGGTTATACCCTATAAGTTTTTTGATCACTCTCAAACCATTTTGGAATTGGGAGAGAAAGAAGACAAGCTGAGTACCCCCTTTAGGTTCAACTCTGCATGGTTGGAAGATGAAGAGTTCAAGGATATAGTCTCTGCTCATTGGAGGCACTGTGATCCTTTATATGAAGAATTGGCATGTAGTTAATTTGTATCTACTTTGAAAATTATTAAGGATATAGTAGTGGATTGGTTAGCTCAAAAGCATAGAAAGCAGGGGACCTTGATGGTAGAATTAAAAGAAAAGATAAAATATATCTAGAATGGGAATGTTGGGATGATTTTGGATGAGGATAAAATTTAGGAACTAAAAATCTTAGAAAGTCAAAAAGTATAAATTACTCCTAGAGGAGGAGGACTAGTGAGTTAAAAGTTGCACCTCTTGGATTATGAATGGAGATCTTAAAACAATATTTTAGTTCCTTTTCCAATTATAGAAGGGAAAACATTTCGATTTGGGGGCTCCATGTGGAGGATGGAATAAATCTTAAATACTTTCATGAGTATCATCTTTAGGGGTATCACATTTTGGTACTATTTAAAACTAATCATATTTTTGTCTTATTGTAGCAGCTGTAACAACCCTAAATTTTCACCAAGAACCAAATTTTAGGGCCCCCTCATTCAAATCATAAGCATCTATATGGTCAAACCCTTAAAGTTATTATTCATACCCCTATGTTAGGAAGGGAAGGATAATTTTAACTTATGAATTTTAGGGAAATTGGATGGTGCATCTCACCTTCATAGTACAACACAACACAACTATTTAAGTCTAGTGCATCACTATCTAGTGGTGCATTACGTTACAAATTCATAGTATAGTCAAAAATCCTTCTGTGACAAGGCATTACATGTGCACTTAATGCACTCACATGCATGAAAAAAATATATAAACCTCCCCCCCTCCCAATTCATTTTCACCACTGAATTTTGTTACATCCCTCTCTACCTCCTTGTGCTACACACTTTGTTAGTGTTTCTTTATCTTCCATATTTGCATCACACCACCAACCCTGATACCATTTGTGCCACATGTAAGGTAAAATTGACACATTCTTCCTTCACAATAATTTCTATCAATAATTTATAACGCTATGCCTTTTTCTAATTGCCTTTTGATTTACCTAACTCTTCCCCTTCACTATACATATAACCTTAATCTTCAAACACTTAGCCATTTTCTACCCCTACCATTGCATTAACCTTACACCACATCACACCTCCCCATGTTATTTTGTCGCTTCGAATTGTGTAAAAACACAACTTCCTTGTGCTTTGTGCAATAGAAGCTTATAATACACCATACTACAACTCATCACATCACATCACATTTGTACTTCATAGTGTAACCCTTAGCTTCATGCTACAATGTATTTGTCCTACATAACCAACATTGATATAATGCAATGCCCCACATTGCAAAGCATTTTCGTATCACATCATACTTCTGGTTTATCATATGACTTATAACCTTGCATTGTGGCACATGTCCCTTTCTTAGTCTATGATGTGATGGCGTGATGCACCATTTGACCATACCAACATATATATTCTCCACACATCACAATACTTTACCCCAAATTGATCGCCTTTCCTGCCCCACAACGCACTGCATTCACACAAACTACACTAATACCTTGTGTTGCACATTTATTTATTCTTTCATTTTCTAATTTAGTTATCATGATGAATATATTTGATATGTTAGGTTCAATATATATACAATGCTTTAGCATATCATCATCATTAGAATACATGGCACCACCAAAGAAGAGACCCAGGAAAGAGATCACAGAGGAAGGATCAAAGGAAATTCCTATTGATTCGATTCCCACATCTACTAACAAAACATGTTTCATTGAAAAAATATATCAATCACTTGGCCAGAGATATATCATTTATTCTCCAAGGAAAAGTAACTCAATGGGGAAGAAGATACCATTCTTTATCAGAATGTCAAAATATCTTGGCAACACAAGGTTTCATCCCATCCAATAGTATTTCCTTACGAATAAATAATTGAATGGATCATCAAGTATATTGTTAGTAGGGACACAACCATCAGGGATAACCTTGGCTAAGATATTGCTAGTTTATAATATTGCAGAATATTATAAACTACCCAAACATCAAGTGTCTCTCACAAAAGGTTGGTATCAAAAATTTAACCTAAACAGTAAATATATTCTTAAGATTTTGTGGTAGGATCCTAGAAAATTCAGGATTAAGACTAACAAAGTCTATAAAACAAATCTACTAAGAAAATCATATCAACTAGTTGCATCCATGTGTTGTAGACTATATGACAAAGAAAACACAGAACCTTCAAAGAGAGTTGGGTGACGTTGATGTACACATGTGCCCATGAAGGATCTATATTCAACTGGGCTGAGATCTTAGCAACATCTATCTAGGCTAGGGTAAAATAGGACCAAAATCAAGGAGAAAGAAAATAACTGACATTCTACATGGCCTCATATTTACTGGATTGTGTATGTGCCAAGTGTGAATTTTAAGTATTGGGATGGATAGTCAAAGGCTTCATTTTTTCACTATACGACATCCTATTCAACTATGACTTGTCGTACATGTTAGATTGTGTGAAGGTAGTGTTACAAGAGGTATATGACTGAATCTCTCCCATAATTCGACATACATCATAGTGTTTGGAGCATGTAAACCTCCACATGCACTCATGTTATTCATTGCCAACAAGGTAATTTTATAGGAGATTGCTTATCAGGTAACCACGAGAATCAAAGGAATGATAACATGAGTAAAGAAAGCACCATGGTCCACATATCCTCTCTATGTTGGCATGTATTGCATAAAAAATTACAAAGAAGAATTGATAGAAACTGCTAACTTAGAACATTTCAAATTCATAGAACTTGAGTTTCACAGATTTGACCTTAGAGGTGTATTCATATCATTGCTCTCAATGCAAATACAAGTGGCCTTACTCATTGCAAATAGAGGAGGACAAGGAAAAGATCAAGAATTACTATAATTTCATAAATACTTTGCAAAACATCAATGGATCGCAACTCACAAATGAAACCTAACCCATAATAGGAGAATATTCCAAAGGGAAGGACACTAAGGATAAAAGGGTTTCCCAGAAAAGAGAGAGAGATAAGGAAGAAACCAAAAAGGAAAAAGAAAAGAAATTGAAAAAACACATGTGGTTGGAAAAGGAAAGATGAATTGGGTAGATAAAGAGATAAAGTAGAATTCAAGATGGACATCCAAGCTTAGGAGAAGCTTGAAAAGGACGTGTAAAAAACTTTGTGCACTTATTGACAACATCCTAGCATGATGGAGTGGTTTATCAAAGCCCACAGATTAGTCTCCATCAGAGCACAGGGGTAGGTGAGGCAAAAACATGAAATGGAACATGAGATACAAGAGACGGTACATGCATAAAGAATGATTATCATAGAAAATTACATGAAACTGGCTAAGGAGGCATTAGATCAACAACACCTGGTGGAGCCCACCAAATTGCACACCATGTTTTTATCATTTTTCACAGAATCCAGATCGATCTAATGATAGTGGTACCTAACACCTACAAGTATGAACCTATCAACGAGAGGCTAATTTCAAAGAATATTTTGTACACTTTAGCTGATTACAAGGCTTGGTACACCCATGTGACGTGAGGGTTACAAGTTCAAGTCCAAGCCTTGTATATTTTGGAATTAATTTCATAAAATATGTTTAATTTAATTCATTTTGATTTTCAATGTAATTATGTTAAATAAAATAGAATGTAATTATATAAAAGAGTCATGGAAGGTGATAAGTCACCTCATTTTGTATAAATATACCCTCTATGATAGAGACAAAGGAATTTTTGCTTTTGGAATATTGGAGCACTCTTGAAGGGAAGAAGCTTGTAATCACCTTAAAGATCAAATTTCAACTTTTTCATTCCCACCATTGGTTTTCATGGAGATATTGTGTGACTTTGCATGGAATACTTCTACATTAATTCTTATAAGCCTTTTGGGCCACAACAAACATTTTATCTCATATGTTATCGAATTTTGTAAGAATATTGTTTATTGTTATTTGGTGGTATATGATTCTTTCTCACTAGTTGAAGGTTAATGAACTATTTTTTTAAGTGAAAACTTTTATCTTTCTCAGAATTATTTGTTGATGTACACATTCTTTCATGCTAGTTATTGGTTGCAAAATATTTTACAATTAATAGCTAGTATATCTTCATGCATCTTAATTAAGGACTACTATCAATTTTTCATCAAGGTTCATGTTAATTTATAACTATGTTGTAATATTGTGTGTGTTATTCACTTAAGGTATTTCCATAATTTTGTTTTAACTTGCATCCCATCAAGGGCCTTATTTGGATTTCCCTTTTCTTGTCTCATTTGTCCAAAATCTAATCTTCAACAAACATAAGATGGCAATTAGGCTATCATTACAGATGAAACTATCATCCAAAAAGGTGTGATGTCTAATTAGGGCAACATACTAGAGAGATCCCCTTAAGACTATAAGCGGTGCATTTAGCCCCATAAAAAATCTTTTTGGTGCTAGAAGGAGGGCCTCCATTGTATGGATGATAGGTTTCCTCATTTATATCATTTTGTAAATTTTGGTCAATATAGCAATCAACATATTACCTCTGAAGTAAACCCTAAGTATATTGAAGGTCTCAACCCTAAAGACTTTCCTCCTCCAAAAACCCCTAAATATTTATAGGAGGTTATGCAAGACGATTTAAAATATCATATATTTTCACTCGAGATTATACAAAATCAATATGGAGACTCCCTATTGTTGGCATGTTACCTTATATACATTTTGTTAGGAGGCTAACAACTTTAGAGGGTGTATTGGTTGACTTAGTTGAATATTTGGTTGACTTGTATCTTGTATATTTGTTAGAGTATGTTGAACAACCTCACTTATTTGGTCCATTTGACGAGGAAGACAAAGGGTCACAAGGTGGTGAAAACCCTGAAGATGAAAGAGAACACAAAATTTCTAATAGTAAAGGAAAACATTTAGATAAAAGAATGGATGACAATAAACTCACATGGATGGCTCAAGGAGCTCTGAATGTTCAAGGTGTTCTACATGAATTTCCTTGGCACCCGAAGAAGCTTCTTTCGAAGTTTGATCCAGAGAAAAATAACACTTTGAAGGACCCACATTCAAAATTTTTACTTGGGCTTGAGATTAATGAGTGTTCGATATGAAGATGTCACATGCATATTGTTTCCTTTCACTTTTGAGAATAAAGCTACCACTTGGTATTATAATCATCTTCTAGGTGTAATTACAAATTGGGATTAATTCCAAAGGGTCTTTATGAGAAAATTTGAAGAAATAAGATACCCACTATACTATTGAGAGAGATAGATACTTTGAAAATGGATTAAAAAAAGATAACTGTTTTTACCCAAGCTTCTCAATAATATTAAACAAGTTTCTCGCCAATGTTTCCTTGCACGATTCAATAACTATAGAATATTATACATAAACAATTTACTCTTCTATAACAATGTATTAAAAGGGAAAATAAATCTACATTGGTAGAGAACTTTACTAAAGTAATGACAGTTGAAAAGGAAATGCTCTCTATTGGTGTTCATCACACTCATAAGAATCAAAAGCTAGCGAGAAGAAGCCTCAAACAACTACAAGTAAACCCACTGAGAAGGAGACCAATGACCTAGAAAGTGTTGTTAATATGGTTAAGAAGTTAACTAATGAGATTGTATACTTGAAGAAAAGTGTCGGGGAAAGTTCTTCAACTAATCAATCTTTTAAACCTTTTTTCAAATGTAACAATAATCCCTTGGCCAAATATGTTCGAAGTTCCAATGTCAACTTGAATGTTGAAGAATTCATAATGGATAATTTTTGCACATATCATCAAGCTAATCGTTCAGAAAGGACACGTCCTCGATGGATTAACTCAATGAATCTCATAAGTAATCAATTTTTGGAACCACAATCAATAGAAGATCAATGAGAACAATCATTGGAAGAATAATCCACTCCAACTGATGATGATTCTAACCTAGGGTCAACAATGTTGTTATGGGATGTGGTGGTTGTGTTGATGGTGTTGGATGACACCAACATATAGGGGGTCTACCCGATGTGAAGTCCAAATTAGAACTCACATTATTTGGAGTAGGAGCCCCATCCGGTTATATGGTCTGACCACCATTACGAGTGATTTAGTGGTATGCTTTGGCCACAACATATACACAAGAGCTTGTAAAACAACTTCAAGGTAGCAAGTATGTAATCTTTGTGTGACACCAAGTGTAGATTGTAAAAGGATCTTACATGAAAAATATAGAGATGAACAACTAATAGGGAAGTAATAGTACTATCCTAAGAGAGACACACGAGCGAAGGGGAGAAACTTGTTGATCAACCTAAAAATTAGTTCACACAATGAACAACAATAACAAAAGCATAAACATCACTCATTCAACAAGATCTATATCCAAAGAAACAAAATAGTTCATTATCTTTAATATGTATTACATAAACATATACCACAAACATATAAATAATAATCTTACTACATTCATGATACATGCATGAGACAGTGTTGGCTCAAAAAGATTTTGATGATTAATGAAAGATTCCAAGTACACCATTACACAGGTGAAACACTTGATCCAATAGTGGAACATGAAGCTACAATTTGTTTCTCCAAATAATGTTTGTCTCTCCTATATATGCACCACTAGAGAAGCCATGGCTAAATCTATAATATTCCAAGCCCCTTCTTTGAGCTATGAGGACCTATTTATAATAAATGAAAATGACTCTTGAGTTTCCTCATGACTCTTCAACTTCTATGATTTATGGACTTCTAACATGACTCTTCACATTATACATATATCTCTTTACATTCCATATGTGTCTCTTCACATTCTACATGTGTCTCTTGGAATTATTTACATTGGAATTATTATTTACAAAAGACAAATTACATATAAAACAATGGATATATAACACAAAACTCTAATAAGAAAAAATGTCCTCACAGAGGAGAAAGATACAAATTAGTAGCTTCAACATGGAGTTCATTTATGATATATGAGTGCCATGATCTGAATTTTGACTTAGATTGGAAGCTTTACATCATATCACATCTTCACCTCCAATGCCTTCGACAATATGGATTTGGAGTTGGACTGTAGACTATTCCATAGCCAGGATAATTTCATGTGAACTTTGGTTGGTGCAATTTCATATTGTAGAATAATGTTATTGTTGATATCCAAGCCAACTTGACCTATTTCTTGTTTGATTTGTTCAATAAACTGCTTTATCTCCCGCATGATGACATACTTACTTCTTATCTCTCCAAGTGAATCCATAGAAGGAATTCTATGTTTCTATGCCAGGGACACTAAACCACTATGAAATTGGCCATAAGCAACTATGGTGTGTTTTGCTTGTTCACCAAGATGGGTATAGTTTTAAATATGAAGTCTTAACCATACTCTATCCATCTCAACAACAATTATTTCCTTCTTGACCAACCACTCTGGAACATCCAAATTCTTAACACACCAATCCTATATTAGATCTACAACTCTATTTGCAACCTTTAGGAGCTTCATGATCCCTCAAACTTTCATTAGGGGAATTTTGAGGTATAAAATGGGCCTCCTAAGAAAAATTTACAACCAAAATAAAATTTATAAGAACCAATAAGATTAAAGATGATGATGTCAACCATGGGGGATGATTCACCATTTTTGGAGTAAACAAGTAAAAAGATAAAAAAAAAAAAAAAAAATATAATAATAAAAATAATAAAACTACTTTTTCAACTTGTATTTTCAACTTATATCCCTAAGTTTTTACTCAAATTTCAAGTGGGAGTACTCATTGGATGCAAAATTTAATTCCTCATCCAAGGAGTACCAATGTTGCATACTTTTGATGGACCCTGGTACACGAAAAATGAGAAATACATGAAAAATCATGATTGCAATCACGTTTTTCATGTATTTCTCATTTTTTTTGTAGTAGGGTCCATCAAAAGTGTGCAACATGGGTACTCCCTGGATGAGGAATCAAATTTTTCATCCAACGAGTGTTTCCACTCGAGATTTGAGTAAACCCATAAAGAGATAAGTTGAAAATATGAGTTGAAAAATTAGTTTTTTCTTTTTTCTTTCTAAAAATGGATGATGTAATCTAATATTATTTTATTATTTCCACTATTATTTTATAATTTCCTTAGAAGGCCCATTTTAGACCTCAAAACTCCCTAATACTTTTGTATTTTGACCAATGGTGCCACTACCCCTTGCAAGAGAATCATTTCTTTATATAATTGTTCCATGGTGTCCTCCATTAGCCTCAATTCTTCAAGTATATATGAATGTAACTCCACTGTATTGAGACCATTTGAAGGTAACTGTTGATTCTCCACAATGAGGTGATCTACTTGTCACTTTTTCGCAACTAACTCCTTTCTTAACCATGCATTTTTACTATCATATATTTTGAGTTGTCTTGTGTTGTTGTCGTGAAAGCGACATTTGTTGTCATGATTGTTTGAGGGTTTCTCATGGTATTAGTTTTTCTTACCTCATCTATGCATATGGATACTAGATGATCAGGATCATTTGGGAAGTACCTTTTCCTTTCTTTCAAAATCATTTTTTTCAATTGGTCAAAGGCAACATTGCACACATCCATGACCTTATCATCTAGTGGAGGTGGAATTTCCATTTCGCTGAATGGGGGATGGAAACTGGTAAGAAAAGGTTTTGATAGAGTACCTCGTTCATGTGTAATGGGCATAAGAACATCATGTTCTTCCAATTATGCTTCCATCTCTTGGGCCATCTATTCTTCCTCCATTATCTCACTTCTTCCTCCTGTGATCTCTTCTACTTTTCTGTTTCTTCTATTCTTCTCCTTCCTTTTTTTCTTTCCTTATTTCTTCCTCTACTTCCTGCTTATGTTTGAGCATGTCATCTTGATTCCTCTTTTCTTGTTATTCTTTCTATGAGCACTCCTCTCTTTTCATTCTTCCTCTTGTTTCTTCTTTTCCTCTAACATTCTCTTCTCTTCCTCCCTTTGTTTCTTCTGCTGCTCTACCTCAATGACACCTTTGCACATGGGATCAACTTTAAGATTTATGCTACTTTCTACCAATGGATCATGCTTGATCCTCTTCCTGGGTGCCACTATGTTCACTCGAGAAATTTCTACCTATTTTATCTCCTCCATCTGTACATTTGGAGTCTGTAGGACCTGCCTCATCTCATGGCCAATTATTTCTCAATGCATTAGTACATATGGCCAGATGTACTATATCTTATCATAATGTCTCCTGCACACCTTTCTAGAATCATATATGTGAAAATTAAATGTCCAAAAATGAAGACACTTGAGTTCTTCGATTTCAGGTTCAACCGTCTTAAGTTTCTTCATCTCATAAAGTCCAATATGTAAAGGAAGAGTGGGCCAAGGAGCCTTTTTCCTCTCATGGAGTTGTGCGGACAATCCATTATTCAAATGATATGCTACCTCCTGCAAGACCACCTTGTTAGTCACATACCTTGGCATAAGGTGAGGGGTTGTCTGGCACCCAAAACATTTGATGTATGTGCCTAGCAGTGAGGCAAACCAATCTGCAATGTCATACAATGCCTCCTTCACCCGATCAAACATGCAAGGAGGATCAATCTCATATATAATCTGGTAAAGTACTGCAAAGAAATTCTCTACCATTTTATGATAAACTCCTAGGAAAATGATCTTTGATAATAGTCTACAATGGAAATAGAGAAGTAGCTTTTCCTATGGGGTCCAACTCCATTTCATCCCTGTGAAAGCATAACGAGCACAGATCCCATCTAGCAGATAAGTAGATATATAAAACTGTGGTGCTTAGCTTACTTGTAAGGCTGCTTTGGTCTGCTATAAATGATGACGAAACTCATAATAAAGGACATCTTGGAAACTCTACCTCTTGTGACAATGAGGTTGAGCAGGAAAATCTAATTATCCTTGAAGACGTCTGCATTTTTCCGCCCATGTAATCTACATCACACCGCTATGAGATACCGATAGACCTTTCTCAAGGTTCTTGTTGGGTACACTGCACTTGGTCTCTAATGAGAGCTAGCAGATTCTTGGCACTATGATTTTATGATCTCCTTAGTGTTGAGATTTTCCCATGTTGCTTAAAATTGAGTATTTGCATATTCTCTAGGCTTTACCATTTTATAATAAGAATTCATAATGGGCGGATGGTAAGTGACAATCTCATTATCGCTTTCACTGCATAAGACCAAATTTGTGTTTTCTATGTGCAACAGGATCCATTCAATGGCTTCAGCACAAGGCATCACTAGGAACTTGAATGCAACTATGTGTATTCTATACCTTTTGATGTTGATGTAAACTTCTTGGTCCTCCAAATCTTCAAGGAATTTATTTTGCATGAAAGTATCCTTAATTTCCTTCCATGATACTTTGAGGGATTTATCTATAAATCATTGTGCATCTGAAAGAATAGGAATTGTTGGCTTGACAATCTCCACTATCTCCTCAGTACTTGCTTTTGAGATAGCTTGATGGGTACTAGGAGGCATTGCTTCGATAGATGATGAGAGAGAAATATAACTTGTATCTGAAACATTTTCAAGTGAAAATGCACTCATGGAAACAAGAATTAGTTTCAAGAAATTCCCTATTTAACACATTTGAACCATTCAAAAGGAAGTGACAAAGGGGAAAATCAAATCTAGCTAGGAGGACAAGCCTATGAATGATGAGGCAAGATGACTTAATCAACCAATGGATGTAAAAAAATCATCATGAAAAGGGGAGGGTGCATGTTGGGAAAACAATGGACAAAGAGGGCCTACTTGAGGCTTGATGATGCATTGTACACTCAAGGATAAAGAGAGAGAGGCTAGTGATGATCCTCAGTATTGCAACAAGAATGTTGCAGCTCCCAAGGCTACCAACTTTAATTATCAACCTGAGGTTCGTACAAACTTAAGAGGTATTGACACTATATGTGCATGTGTCCTTCCTTCGTTGTCATGATGTAATGGAGTAAATGTAATAAAATCAGGTCCTAAACTAATTTCAAAAATGGAAATGCTCGAAATGGAAAAGAAATTAATCCTAGGTAAGAACAACAAAGTGTAATTGAAATCCTAAGAGCATGAATTCAAATAAATAGGCCTCAGCTACATTGTAAAAATGCATGTACTAATTGGCGTTTATTCTTCCTCAACCATTTATTTATAGCCTAGGGTTCATGATTCAACCCTAAGGGACCAAAACCAAGCTTCTTGAGTGAATTTGGGCAAATACATACATGTTCGAAGGCTGCTACAGGAGATCTTGCAGCTACTACAGGATGTTAAAGATTTTCTACAAGAATTTATAATTTACTGAATGACCAATAAAATAAAATCAAAATTAGACAAGACAAATTTATTTATTGAATATGATGTCTTAAGTCTCCATTCCAAGTGGAATCACTCAAAAAGACCTTTGTTAAACCATGCTAAAAAATAGCAGAAAATTATTAGTCTAAAATCTAGAAATTCGAGAACTAGTGAGCCAATACATTTATCAAATGCCTAAGCTAATCAAGTGAAAATTAAATGGGGTACATTTTGTTATTAACTAGAATGTTTTATTGATATAATGAAGGTGGAATCAATTAGATTGAAGCTCGTTAGCCTACTCTGAAAAATAACATAAATTCACTGTTATTTTCCACAAGGGACTTCCAAAAATCTAGATTTGGGAATAAGAAAATTAATCCAAGTAGCTCAATGATTACTATGACATTCCAATGTTGTTCCAATGATGAAATGATGCTTCTGATCCTAAAAAATAACTTACTTCAGCCATTTAACCCAATCCTACAACAAGAAATCATTAATACTAAATGAAAAAATAGAAAAAAAGACAACAAGAGATGCATGTGAATAAGAAGTGAAAGGAAGAAAAGTAAATGATACAAAAGGTCCCTAAGGCTCCTAGGATGGCCAAGCCTAAGGAAAATCAGAGTCCTATGAAAGAGACCAAGATTTAGAAGCTGAAAATTGCACCAGTCTTCATTATTTCCATTAATACAATTACATCCCTGTAAGAAATTAAAGTGGAGCTGCAAAAATACGAGTTCTCTCCATAAGAGGACTAATAAAAATCACCCCCTAGAGGAAAATTCATCTTGGTACTTATAAAAAATTATTAGGAATCATTCCCTATGAAAACAGGAAGATTTCCCCACCAAAAGCCCTCAAATAGTGGATCTGGTTCCCAATACTAGGAATCTGCATTAAATGATAGGGAGCACATTCTTAGATTTTCTCAATCATTGGAGCTCCATAATCTGTGTAGTAGTTTCAGAATATCTTCTTGATTTATGATTTAATATTGATCCTCCTGTAGTAGGGAGCAAGCTCCTAAATGATCTCCTCCTCCAAATCTTCATAATCTGCTTATTCTCACAATATTCCACAAAAATAAATAATATTAGGCACAAATATGAAATTACCCATAAACCTTGCTATTGAACATATTAAAGTTAAAAATACATTATCTAATTAAAAAATGGAGGTTTAATGTGCTGAAGGATGGTCAGATGACCCTTAATTTATGTCTAATTTGGAGGCCCATCACATGGAAGGGTGCAGGGTGCAGTCTCAAGGAACAAGGAGGACACTTTGAGGCTTTTTAGTGCATTGTGTGCTTAAGAGGAGCCAATGAGGGTGTAAGGCACACAAACAATGAATAAGAGGGTCATGATTGATTCTTGTTAATGAGTTGTGTGCTCAAGAGAGAGAGTGCTTTTTACTAGGTGCAATTTTCAAAAGGAAGGGACCCTTGTTACTTCAGAAGTGTGTGATGGGCCTCTAAATTAGACCTTAATTAAGGCCCATGCCTCTAAATTAGACATCAATTAAGGGCCATATGACCATCCTTCAACACATTAAACTTCTCTTTTTTCATTAAATAATATATTTTTAACTTTAAATGTTCATTGGGAAGGTTTATGGATAATTGCATATTTGTGCCTAATATTATTTATTTTGTGGAATATTGTGAGAATATTAGGCAGATTATGGAGATTTGGAGGAGGAGGAGATAGTCTAAAGACCTAGTCCCTACTACAGGAGGATCGATATTAAATAATAAATCAAGAAGATATTATGAAATTATGGCACAGATTGTGGAGCTCCAATGATTGAGAAAATTTAGGAATGTGTTCCCTGCCATTTAACGCAAATTCCTTGTATTGGGAACCAAATCCACTAATCAAGGGATTTTGGTGGGGAAAACTTCATCCTTTCATGGGGAATGATTCCTAATAATTTTGTATAAGTACCAAGTCGAATTTTCCTCTAGGGGTGGATTTTTATTAGTCTTATTGTGGAGAGAACTCATATTTTTGCAGCTCCATTGTCATTTCTTGTAGGGATGTAATTGTATTGATGGAAATAATGATGATTCGTGCCATGTTCAGCTTCTAAATCTTTTTCTCCTTCATAGGACTCTAAGTTTCCTTGATCTTGGCCATACCATGAGCCTCAGAGCCCTCTTATATCATTTACTTTTCTTCTTTTCACTTCTTATTCACATGCATCTCTTGTTCTTGTTTCTTTCTATTTTTGTATTTAGTAATAATGATTTCTTGTTGTAGGATTGGGTTAAATGGTTGATGTAAGTTCTTTTGAAGTATAAAAAGCATCACTTCATTATTGTAAAATATTTGTAAGGTCATATTAATCATTGAGCTACTTGGATTAGTTTTCTTATTCGCAAATCTAGATTTCTAGAAGTCTTTTGTGGCAAATAACAATACATTTCTGCTATTGTTTAGGGAATGCTAATGAGATTCAATCGAGTTGACTCCACTTTAATTAGATCACACAAAAATTCTAGTTAATAACAAAAATCACCCCATTTAATTTTCACTTGAGTAGGTCATGCATTTGATAGATTTACTAGCTCGATAGATTTACTAGCTCACTAGTTCTCGAATTTCTAGATTTTAGACTAGTAATTTTCTGCCATTTTTTAGCATGGGTTGACATAGGTCATTTTGAATTATTCCACTTGGAATGGAGACCTAAGACATCCTAGTCAATAAAAAAAATTGTCCCATATAATTTGGATTTGATTTGGTTGGTCATTCGGTGAATTATAACTCCCTATAGCAAATCTATTGATTCCTGTAGTAGTACTAGAGGAAACCCTGTAATAGCCTTCCAACATGTATATACTTGCCCATATTCGCTCAAGAAGCTTGTTTATTGTCCCTTAGGGTTGAGTTAAGACCCATAGGATCTAAATAAATTATTAAGGAAGATTAAAGACCGCTTATGATTTTCCTTTTTGCCCATGCAAAACATTTCAATGATTTCTGCAAATGGACAAATTTATGGATTGGATAATACAATGATGATTTTCTTGATTGCCACTAAAATTTGAAATGTAATGGTTGACATTTAGTTCATGATATTTAATTTATCCAATTAGAATAGTTTTCTTTCCTTGTAATTTCTTTCTTGCAATAAGTTGAGGTTTCCATTTCGAGCATTTCATTTTCTGCAATTAGCTTAGGCTTTGACTTCAGTACATGGACTCCATTACATAATGACAGCAAATGAAGGAAACATTGTACGTTGCACATATAGTTCTGATACCTCTTAGGTTTATACAAACCTTGGGTTGATAATTAAAGTCGGTAGCCTTGGGAGTTGCCACATTCTTGTTGCAACACCGAGGCTCATCACTTTTTGGCGCCGTTGCCAGGGAAGTGTCAAAGTATGCATTGTTTTCTTCCCTAGTTGATTAATTTCTTTTTACTTTCTGAAAAAAAAAAAAAAAAAAAAAAAAAAAAAAAAAAAAAAAAAAAAAAAAAAAAAAAACATTACATTAGGCATATTTAATTTCAAAACCAAGAAAGTGCATTTCATTAATGTTTTCATTCAATGTTCCAGGTGGCTCCAGGCACATGCAGAAGTCCAACATGACTCAGGAAGGGTCAAAAATCAAAGTTTTTGGATTGTACTCAAACTAGGTTCATGTTGAATATCTCGTCTTCGTGATCGTGGTGGTGCGAATGGTTCATCAAACCGAGTCCGTATGAAAAAGTTAGGAGCAGTCAAAGTTCAGGGTTGACTTGGGTGATTGGGCACGCTTAAGGAGGCAGCAATTTGGACAAAATCTGGCCACCAGATTTTGGCCAACCTGGGCCAAGTTCCGAGTGAATTTGTGGCCTACTTAAATTCACTCATTCGGTCAATTTTCAGAATTTTCAAAAATAGCTAATTGTTTTTATACAAAAAAAAACATATTTTTGGGGTGGCAGGCCACCAACCCCGCCACCCCCAATGACCATCATATCTACATAGAAAAAAAAATTGAATTAAAAGACTGACGGGCCATGAACCCCGCTGACCCAACCATACCATAAAACAATGTAAAGTTGGGGTGGGCGGGTGGACCCGGCCCACATCCCTATCCAACCATACTGTATATGCATAACAGTTAGAGCGGGGCCGACAGGGATAGAACCCGCCCAATCCACGTGGGTCGGCCCGCACTGGACGACCCCATGAGTCAACCAAACAAACACCCCCTTGTACCATACTTGATGGCTCCTACACATGTGACCAACGAAGGTTAAGGGGCGGGCCGCCCAAGGCGGACCTGACCCGATCAACAATTAAATGTGGCTATCTAAAATTTTAAATGCAAGTATATTAAACCATTTATTGTTTAAAAAAAGGGGAGGAGTTGGGGTTTGACCACCTAACCTCCTCCACCCAATTTGGGATTCCAAACCAACTCATTTACAACTACTTTATTGAATAATCCGCCCAATATATTTTATTTAAACCTTCACTCATTTGAGCACAGGGGGGAGAGGAGGAACGACACACATTTCTATGTAGGTGGAGCCGTGAGCAGTGCAGAGAGGGTGCCAGAACCATGTTCTGAGCAATTTCTCTAGGCGCCTAGATTTTCACTTTATCAATTTTCGACAAATTTTATATAGTTTCGGCATTTCTCGACGCCATGAACTCAACGGTGCTATCCATTTCTCCATCAGATATCTTCAATTTTTGGGCTTATTTAATTGTGGAGGTATAAGGTCGTAATTTTTACTTTTGATGTACTTTCATTATCTTGTCATCTAAGGAAAACAGGGCCTCCCCACTAATTCGAGTAGGGCCCAGAGACGTAGTCCCTCCTGGACGAACTCTGATATCAATCTCGTGTATTCTTTGCGTGAATTTCTATTCTTCTCTTCCTATTCATTTATGCACTTGTAATTTCATGGTTAAATGCAAGCTTAATATGTAATTCTTTAATGCATCACAAGGAAAATATTTGTTGGGATCAAGTGGTATTAGAGTAAGACTTTGTGCATGTGAATTGCATGTTTGCATGCTAACCAGAAACAGGTTGCGAAGAGGTGAAGGCGATCTTTTGATCCCGAAGTGGGATGTGTACATCAAAGGAGAAACATGGGTGAAGAGAATGATGTTTGATATGAAGAGGAGGTAAACTTCCACAAGAATTTCTATACGATGGCATATCGTGTTGAGAAGTTGTTCTCAAGACTTGAAAAACTTGAGAGTGTAGGGGAAAAAGTTCTAGAAGAACAAGGTTCAGTGCACGGAGATGATGGGGGAGATCCATCTCCTTCTCCTTCCACGAGTGAAATTTCTTCTTCCTCTCATCACTATCATCATAGAAATTCAAGGGGTGCATCTAAGAAACCTTTCTTTAAATTAAATGTCAAATTTTATCTTCCCATGTATAACAGTGAAAGTAATGTAGAAAAGCTTAATAACTGGATTAGGCAGATTGAGATCTACTACTGGATTCAGTAAATCACAAAGGACGAGGCAAAGATTAAGTTGGCCTCTCTTTGGCTGAGTGGAACCGCTTTTGTCTGGTGGGAGAGAAAATTATGAAGTAGTCAGAGTGTGGGTAATCTTCTTTCCTCATGGCCTAGTTTCATTTCTGCATTAAAAAAACAATTTTATCCCTTGGGTTATAAACAAAAAGCATTAATGGATGGGCAATACTTAAGGCAAGGCAAAGGTTAGGATGTTCAAAGCTTTACCGAGGAGTTTAAAAAACAAGCACTTAATTTGGGCATTGCACTTGACCCACCTGAAGCAGTGACTAAGTATATTGGATCATTACATAGTTACATTAGGCATTCATTATTATTGTTTGAACCTACTACCATTGACTCGGACAGTGTAAAGGCCATTCATCGAGAAAATAGGGGAACACATGAATGATATGACCACCCAAAGAGAACCAAAGTAGCCAAGAGAAGGGGAGCAAAGCCCTCTTATACGAATTGTGAGAAAGAGGGGCATGACAAATAAAATTGCTGGAAGTTGCACCCTGAGCTGAGACTTGAAAGGAATGACAGAAAGGGGAAGCAGAAGGTTGTTACCACTGTGCAACAAAACCAAGATTTCGAGTTAGAGGAAGATGAGAAGGTCACAACTGCAGGATTTGCACAAGGTAAGCCCATTGACTTGGGGTCCAATTTTGACGATGAAACGATGTTTGCAACCCTTAGGATTGCGACAGGAGGACCCATAGATTTGGGGTCTAATTCCGGCAACGAATCAAGGGTTTCAACAGACATAACGAAAAGGGAACTCCCCACAGTAGGACTCCAAGAACTTGAGGAGATCAACCACCGCATCCAAGCAGAGAATGTTGAGCTAAGGAAGCTTCTACAATATGCAAGGGAAGAAAAACAAATATTACTACGCCAATTGCAAGCTAAGGATGAGGACTTGGAAAAGCTGCAACATCGTTATCTAGAAGTAAAAAGCGATTCTCCGATTTCACATGATTTTCATAATGATGAATTTGCTGCTTTTGAAAAACATACTATAGGGTTTGGATCCAAACTATTGAAGAACATGGGGTATCAAGAAAAGGGCCTCGGCATCACAGGCCAAGGCATTGTAAATCCCATCGAAGTCGAGGAATTGTCACGTTGTGCAAAACTCGGATACACCAGAAAGGAAATGGGAGAAAGCTCCAATACAACTAGTAACCAGCCAATGACAGACGATGAAATTTCCTCCTCACAGTCCAGCGATAGTGAGGGCCCCATGAACACTTATCAAAGGAACACCATGGGAAAGCGCCCCAAGGCAGCCCCAAAAGTTTGGAGGGAAAAGAACCGTTGTAGTCATTGCAACATAGAGAGACACCAACAAACCACGTGTCTGATGCTCCATGCTCTGGAAACATCGCTAGAGGAGCCGAAAGGTGAACATGTCAACAAATGAATCCACCCCATTCACGGTGGTCTACTTTATTAAGTTGGTTTTTTTAAGGTAGTAGCTTGTTATGGCCACCATTGTAAATCATACATTGCAAGTAAATGTAAAAGTGATGATGTGTTTCCTATCACTTCAAAATGTAACAATGATATTTTGTCCTTTCTTTATTAGTAGTTGTAGACTTGATTACTTTTTATGTAATCCTTGGCTAAGGAGTGTGTGTTATAAACTCTTGGAAAGGAAGGGTTATTAGGTCATGTGTAGTGTGCATGATTCCAAAGAATGTACCAATTTCGTGTTTAGGTGATTGAAAGTGTGGATTGAAAAGGACAAATAGTGTGCTAAGTTTAAATGCTTTTGGGGTCCAAAAGCTCCACAGTGGGGAGGATTGATCCAGGTGGCTCCAGGCACATGCAGAAGTCCAAGAGGACTTGGTAAGGGTCAAAAATCAAAGTGTTTGGATTGTGCTCGAATCGGGTTCATGTTGAAGATCTCGTCGTCGTGATTGTAGTGGTGCAAACCATGGAAAATTTTAGGGGCTAATATTCGCACAATGGGCTAATTTTCCATGATTTTTCCACAAAAATATTCACCAGTTTCCAATTTTTATAAAAGATGATTGGCCCAAATTTTAGAATATAAAATTATTTTACCATAAAAATCACCAACACTATATAGAGAATATATATAAAATCATTATAAATTTGAATAATTTTACAAATATATCAATAAACATTTTATAGTTTGCATATTAGGGATTAGTGAGATTCACCAATGTTTTTAAACATGAAGAAAATTTTTCATCCTTAAAATTTTCCATGGTGCAAACGGTTCGTCAAACCGAGTGCGTATGCGAAAGTTAGGAGCAATCAAAGTTTAGGGTTGACTTGGGTGACTAGGCAGGCTTAAGGAGGCAGCAATTTGGACAAAATATGGCCACCGAATTCCGGCCAACCTAGGCCAGATTCCGGTAAAATTTGTGGCCTACTTAAATTGACTCCTTCGGTCAATTTTCGGAATTTTCAAAAAGAGATAATTGTTTTTATACAACAGGAAAAAAAAACAAAAAAACAAACAAACAAACATATTTTTGGGGTGGCAGGCCACCAACCCCGCCACCACCAACAACCATCATATCTACATAAAAAAAAAAATTGAGTTAAATGACCGATGGGCCATGAACCCCACTGGCCCAACCACACCATAAAACACTGTAAAGTTGGGGTGGGCGGCCCACCTCCAGTGGACCCGACCCACACCCCTATCCAACCATATCGTATATGCATAACAGTTAGAGTGGGGCCGATGTGGATTGAACCCACCCAACCCACGTGGGTCGGCCCCCACCGAGCGGCCCCATAAGTCAACCAAACAAACACCCCCTCACACCATACTTGATGTCTCCTACACATGTGACCGGCGGAGGTTAAGGGGCCGGCCGTCCAAGGCGGACCCAACCCCATCAACAATTAAATGCAGCTATCTAAAATTTTAAATGCGGGTATATTAAACCATTTCGTGTTTAAAAAAGGGGGAGGAGTTGGGGTTTTACCACCCAAACTCCTCCACCCAATTTGGGATTCCAAACCAACTCATCTACAACCACTTTATTGAATAATCCTTCCAATACATTTTATTTAAACCTTCACTCGTTTGAGCGTAGGGGGGAGAGGAGGAGTGACACTCATTTCTATGCGGGTGGAACCATGAGCAGTGCAGAGGGGGCCGGAACCATGATCTGAGCAATTTTTCCAGGGGCCCAGATTATCACTTTGTCAGTTTTCAACAAATTTTATATGGTTTCAGCATTTCTCGATGCCACGAACTCAACGGTGTTGTCAGTTTCTACATCAGAGATCTGTAATTTTCAGGCTTCTTCAATTTTGGAGGTATAAGGTTGTCATTTTGACTTTTGATGTACTTTCATTATCTTGCCATCTAATGAAAATAGGGCCTCCCCACTAATTTGAGCTGGGCCCGGAGATGTAGTCCCTCCTGGACAAACTCCGATATCAATCTTGTGTCTTCTATGCGTGACTTTCTATTCTTCTCTTCCTCTTCTTTTATGCACTTGTAATTTCATGGTTAAATGCAAGCTTAATATGTAATTATTTAATGCATCACAAGGAAAAGATTTGTTGGGATCATTCAATCATAAAGACAAAAAAATTCTCCAACACCAAGCCCCCCACCATTTGATCACGTGCTGCAGTAAGAGCCACATCACCATTCATTTTTGTAGGTAGAAGAAGAAGAGGTGGTAAATAAGGAATAATAAATGGATGGAAATGATGAAAATGAATAATATCCTATTGTATTTCCCATTCAAGATTCTGATGGTAGTGTGCACATGAAGAACATCCCTCCATATTTTCTTCCAAAATTTCATGGTCTAAGGTCAGAGGATCCGGAAATATTTCTCTTTGAATTTGAAATCCTTTGTATATCTTATGGTTACTTATTAAACACTAAAAAAATGATATTGTTTTCGGAAACATTGAAGGATAGAGCTCTTAAATGGTTCATGAGTTTAGGGATTAATTCAATAAGATCATGGAATGATATGCAAAAGATATTTCTAGAAAAATATAAAGATCATGGTCTTAAGGAAAAAATATTTAGAATGAATCAACGAGAATATGAGAGCCTTGAGGATCTAATAGACAGGTTCATGTATAATGTTAAGAGGGAAAAATTACATCATTTATAATCAAACAAACTAAAAACCCTCTTACTTAGAACAATTATGGATGAATGGATTGATCTCATGAGTAGAAGTGATGTATACCGATTATTATTTGAAGAAATTTGTGAAACATGTAAACAAAAATCAAGAGGAAGAGCAAGAGTAATTCAATCAACATCAAGATTGATAAGTCAAACTAAACTTGGAAATTTTCTTGATAACTTTATAAACAAAAATTCTTAGCAATCTAAGTGAACAAGTAGAAATGTTAAGAACACAAAATGAGAAAAAAGAAGATGTTGATATTTTTGTTGTCCATGTAGAATCACGCGATGTTAAACATTGCCCCTCATTACCAAGGTTGAAGGAAGTTTACCAAGAGGACAATGGAGTAATTCAATCGCCAATGAAACTATGTTATGCATCTCCAAGAGAACCATGACATCCTATTCAACATGATATGATTCAAGAACCTAAGTCATAATTTCAAGTTTATCCACATCCACCTCAAATTAATTGGAACACACCCTATCCTTGGCAACCTTGGCCATTTCAACCCCAAAACCAATCTTGGTAAGGAACTTATGGGGGTCATCCAAAATATCCTCAATATCCTCCATAACCAACTCCATGTTATCCCTACCATCCACCTCCACCAAAACCACAACCCCAACCACATCTATCTCAAATATCCACTCCCACTCAACTACCTGTACCACCATTTCCAAACCTAGACAATGAAGTAGCTCAGCCCACTTACAATGCTAAGGTACAACACTTCAAAGTATCTCCTCTTGATCTCAATGGTATTCATCTCAACTCAGGAAGAGTATTGTAAAAAAGAGATTCTCTTGATATCATTGAAGGACCACATCCAAAAGGAGAATATTTAAATGAGAATACCAAAGGATCATGGATGCATTTGATGAAGAATAAACATCAAAATTAGAGATTGAGAACATTCCCTCAGGGTTACCATCAAATCCTTGTTGGATTTATGACACAGGTGTGGCGTTGTGGCATAGGTGTTGTCCTTGATGGCAACTCACTTTGGTGACAGATCGCAATTCAGGCTCTCAGAATGAAGGAAAAGATATATATGCAGGTTCACCTTGACGAAGCCACGTATACACGTGGGTTAGACGTTCCAAAGGCGCGTATGTGTATACACACACTTTCACGCAAGGAAAAGCTCGTACATATGGGATAACTTATTTTTGGTCTGTGGTATTTAGTCCTTGGTATTTGAACCTATGGTTTTGGACCGTGGTATTGTGGAAGGCCTAAGACTATAAAAGAGGAAGGAGATCATTTGACAAAGAATAAGTTGAATGATTGAATATTTGAAAAAGCGCTAGATCTGGAATACTGGTGATTGGGTTATGGTACCGATCTGTGTCTGAATGAAGGAGGAACCTGAGCGCAAGGAGAAGGATATGTTCTATTGATGGGTCAAAATCTTAAGGCTTGAATAATAGTATCTTTGTATGATTTTGATCTGTTATATGTGGCACATGCTTGATCTATAAATCTGGTAATCTTGGTGAACTAATGTTTGAATGAGTGATTTATCCTTTATAAATCTGTACGCAGGTTCAGTGAAGCGAAGGCACGTATACACGCTGGTTCTGTGAATAAAAACAGCGTATATGCAGGTTGGTCCAAACATAGAAGCGTATGCACGCAGGTTTCTGGTTGTTGAAATAGTGTACATCTCTTGAATTATGTTCTAGCTACTTCTGTTTATTGCTGCAGTGATCTGGGTTCAGAATTGGTGTGTGGATACTGTTACAGTGTTCTGGATACAGCTGTCAGAGAAGTGTCTTTTGATTCAATTTTAATTGGTAAAAAGGAGATTGTTGATGATTGATTCTTGTTCATGGATCCAGTCTAAAAATTTATGAAACGTGGTCCCTGGAATAAAAGAGAAGGTTGTAGCCTTCTATAGGTAGTAGCTTGCGTACTAGTATCCCAACGAGTACAAGAGCTAAGGGGGTTGTAGCTCCCTTCCAGGAGAAGCTGGAGAATGAGAGAGGGTTGTAGCTCTCTGTAGGTAGCAGCCTGCGTACTGGTAAAGCACTGCACCAGTACATAATCATTGTAAAAAGAAGTTTCTCATTAAAATAAGATAAAGACAAATTGTAGTAGGTGGTTTTCACCCACATTGGGTTTCCACCTTATATCTTGTGTTCTTGTGTGTGATTGTCTTCTGCTCTGTTTTATTGTTCCTGGTTACTGTTTATATGGTTCTGATGCACAGATTAATGATTAACATCTGTAGAATAAATTAAATTATAAGTCTGCATGGTATACGCGGGTTTCCTTATCTGTAGTTGCGTATATACGCGATTTTCTCTAACTGAAGTATCGTATATGTTCTGGGTTTGAAAAAGAAAATATTTGACTAGATAATACTGACTCACCCCCCCTCTTAGTATTATTTCCAACAATCCTCCATGTGTTCAAGAGAACAATCAACAAAAAGAGGAAGATTTGAAGATCATGGAAGAAGAAGACATCCACGATGATACAACTGAGCAAGTGGACAAGGGGTATCACAAATATATTGAAATATGGTTCCAGAGAGTCACTAAGTTGCAACAATACTCTTTTCTTCAATTGTGCTAGATATCATAAAATTCAAAGCATTCGGTCTCTTACATCTAGGTACATGTCAAAGAATACATTTCAAGCCTACACATCAGTTTATCTGTCATCTTGATGTGCACTTGGCTTCATTGGAAGTATTCCTACACTTGAAAATAAATTTGTTTTTTCAAGTAAAGTAGGATAGGAAAAGAAATAAAAATTGAAAAATAAGTGAAAAATTAAAAATCTCAAGTGAAAACCTCCTTTGAGGCGCCTGAGATTCACTCATTGATTGAAAACTTCCATGAGGTGGTCAATGGGTTGGGAAAAAAGAAAAAAATAAAAGAGAAAAATAAAATATCTTAGGTGAAAACCTCACTTGAGGTGCTTAGGCAGACCTACGAGTTGAAAACCTCATTGAGGCGGCTAGTAGGCCTAAAAGAAAAAAAAAAAAGGAAAAATAAAAAAATCTTCGCTCCATGTATCTCTCTAATGAATGTAAGTGCAACATCTGCAAGCAACAAAAACAAGTTGGCACCAAAGAAAAGAAAAATTGGTCAAAATTCCAGTCAAAGGAAGCCAAACTTGGACTTTCTCCTCCTTTTCTCAGATGCTCCAAAACAACCAAGGCCATGTAAATCCAACGCCCTCATCTACTTCCACCATCCACTCATCATTCCAAAAATTTTACCTGTCATTTTCCTTCTTGTCCTGAAATACCACAAGAATGCTTTGTTTTACTACAAGAAACATAAATACATAGAGAAAAAATTTATTTTTGTCATATCTTGAAAATCATGCATCCATTTTCCAAGTTGTTTCAGGTGGAGATGCATATGGATGATGGTAACATGCTCAAGCGATTTCAACAACTTCTAGTGCACAATTTTTGATAAATCAACCTCCATCACCTACAACCATTTTTTAATTTTCTCGGTATTCATGCATACATTTAAAAAGTTGTTTCAAGGGTAGATGCATATGGATGATGGTAACATGCCCAAGCAATTTCAGAAAATTCCAATGCATGGTTTCCAAGAAATCGGCCTACATCAACTTTAGCCATTTTTTATTTTTCTTGATATTTGTGCATCCATTAACCAATTTTTTTATGGGGAGGTGCATAAAGATGATGACAACATGCTTCGAAAATTTTAGGCCAATCCATTGTACCGTTTAGGAGATATGGACAAAACAAGGAAAAATTGTCGTTTCATGTACTACTACTACAAGATGTCCTAGTTCTACTACATGATGCCCTGTTTTACTAGAGAAACTAGGTTGAAAGCTTAGGAGATGGTATGAAAGGTAGAATGAAGTGTGGGAAAGGTGACTAATGGTGGAATAAGGTATAGGTAAGGTGAACATCGCCCATGAACAAGCCCATCACTCCAAGAAGGCTGGATTTGACTAGGAAAGCTTGCTCATGGTAACTGGAAGAAAAATGTTTAGAATCACCAAGCTATGAAGATTTGTGTAGAAGAAAACAAAATAAATTATCACCTCCATAGGACCATGGATCAATCATCAACTCAGCAACAGTATGCATATCTCTCTAACAACCATCAGGTAGGTACAAGTATGCAATATTCTTGACCTCTTCTCTTAAGCATATTATAGTTAGAAATTTGTTGTCAATGCATGAGAGATGAGGTTTTATAAGCTAAGGATGGGTCAACAATCTTGGCCACCTTCAACTAGTTATTTGCAGCTCACTCCTTCACTCCTACAATGTGGAAAAGCCAAATTAGGAAGGGTGATGATTTCGAGGAATGGGCGTAAGAATCAAAAGAAGAAATGTTAGGATATTCCGACACATAGGAAATAGTTAAGTATAACTTGGTCTACTGTAGAGTTAGGTAAAGTGTGTTTCTTTACTATGTAATTTTGTAACTTACAATCTAACGGTCACAATATGTTCTAGACATGAAGTGATCCGACGGTCCATTCTCTCCTCGGTATTATCGACACTTGATCTGTGGCATAACACCCGATTGGTCCATGATATCTATTTAAAGAGCATGGAGGGTGATTTGTAGGGTAAACGTGCATGAGATAAACTTATGTAAATTTTCATTCTTTTATTAATAAATTTCCTGAAGTGGTTGCATTGGCTCAGGCCATGGACTATTTCCCTCTTTTAGGGTTTTAACCACGTCAAGAATATTGGTGTATTGATCTGTGATCTATTTGTGAGTGGTGTCCTTTGGTGTTCTGTCTGAGGAATTTACCTTGTAAATTCCTACATGGTATCAGAGATATTTGAGGGCCACATCCTTTGGTGATCTATATCTGAAGCTAGTACAACTGCATCTGACTGTCGTTTGCTAGATCTATTGTTTCTGACTACTCTCGTGTTGAGAGGATTGCTCTATTGTGTTAGGAGCATCTGTTCCAATGAGGAACCCCTTTCGTTTCATGCGAAAAGGTTTCTGGTAGCCCTAGCTATGTCATTTTAAAGATCTAGAGGTATGCATTCTTTATTTGTAGTTCTAACTATTCATCTCTCTATTTATTTCAGTTATTTAGCTCTCTGTTTTTTATTACCATATCTATACCTTTCATTTTTTAGTATGATCTTTTCCCCGTGACTCTGTGCGATCTGGGCAGATCATAAATAAAAAGGAAGGATTTTTTTCATGTGTATGCTATGTTCCGCCGCACCTTAGTGTGATCTCGGAAAATCAGAAACATTGAGGAAAATATTTAGTTTCTGGCTAAAGCTAACTTCAATCCGTAAGGTTTGTTTTTTTTTTGTGTCTGTGTTGGGTTTTGTGGTTTTTGTTTTGTAGGCAAAAAAAAAAAAATCAAGTAAGCACACACCCCAAAGCTTCAGTGACTATAAAAAAAAACCTTTCCTCTTTTCCAAGAATTACTAACCTTTTAAACTAACTCACTTGGTCCAAAGTTACTTTATGAGAATAGAGGTCTTGAGTTCAAGTCTTTCTTTTTGTTGAGTCACTTCTTCAAAAAGCACATGTAACTTATGTTTTAAAGTTACTTTATGTAAAAGTGTTCTCACCCATTATAAAAAGTGA
>APFE030928135.1:0-25282 GCA_000404065.3 Pinus taeda | reverse complement strand
ACAAGGTATGAGCTCTAACACAGCATTCAGTCGTTGGAATAATAATTCTCCTTTTCAAACAAACTACCCACCCATGAACCAAATGCAGTACCCACCCTTTAATATAATGAATTTTCCACTTATGCAGCAACCAAATCTTCCTTTTCCTGATCCTACTATATGGAATCCTTGGGCTCCCCAGCAACTGTATTTTAATCAATGGGATCCAAGTTGGGCAGCCCAACAAATACCATTTCCTCAACAACAACAGTCTCTTTCCTTACCATCCAATACTTCGCAGAATAACCAATCAATGAGACCCCAACTGCTTGTGCAACCTAACCCCAATCCAAACAATAATAAAGCCTTGCAGGTAATCGATATTCAAAGTCAACCTGTCCTCCCTATGCAATGTAATGATATCCATTTACGCTTCGGGAAGATAGTTGAACCCATCATAGATGACATTACTGACTCCGAAAAAGAAGAAAATAGAAAGGAAAAGTCATCCAATAAAGATACTGAAATTCTTGAAGCATCTTCTGACAAGACTGTCCAAACAGCAGAACCACCCTTCCCTGAAAGATTGACTCTTAAAAAAACGTTTGAGCCACCAGCTTTTAACCTTTTAGGAGAACTGCAGAATTTATATGTCAAAATCCCATTATTGCAAGCTCTAAGAGATGTCCCTATCTACGTCAGAACTGTTAGGGATATTTGTGTCAGGAAGCCTGGAAGAGAAGCCAAGGAACCCCTCATAGTTCATGTGATGGGAGAACTGACTGCTCTAATGACAGAAAAAGACCCCCCTATGAAATATGGTGACCCTGGTCACCCTACAGTAACAGTTCAGGTCGGAAAAACCTTTGTCTCTAAAGTTCTAGTGGATCTAGGTGCTGCAATAAATATTATGACACTTGAAACAACACAATTACTGCAGTTGAAACACTTAATCAGGGAAACTCCAACCATTTTAGAGCTGGCTGATCACTCTACAATTAAACCAGAAGGCATGATCGAAGACCTGGTAATTTCTGTAGAATCTTGGAATTACCCGGCCGACTTTGTGGTGTTACAAACTAAAACAAAGTTGGGGGGTCATCCATTAATTCTAGGAAGACCTTGGTTAGCTACAACAGATGCTTTCATCAGCTGTAGATATGGATCAATGACAATATCCAATGGGCAGGAAACTAAACAGTTGACTCTTTACCCTCATGCCACACCCATGATTAATAACGATAATTCAATATGGGTAGACTATGAGGATGAGGAAACCCAACCGATTTTAACAATCGGACAAGCTTTAACTCTCAAAAACTCAACCGAAGATGAATTAATCAGCAAATTTATTTTTGAACCTTCTTCGGTTAGCTCAGAGATACATAATCACCTCACTACAATCCTAGAATCAGAATCCCAGAACAACTTTGAAACTGAAAATTTATCTCAGATACTAGCTGACAGTCCCTCCAAAAGTGTGACAGTAGAAATCGAACCAGGTAAAACATTAAATATAAATCCTAACCTAACAGACGATCAAAAACAAAAGTTAATGAAGCTACTTAAAGAAAATAAGGAGGCATTCGCTTGGGATTATACAGAAATGAAAGGGATTTCCCCTGAACTGTGCACTCACCGTATTTATATTAAAGAAGGATCCCATCCAGTTTGTCAACCCCAAAGAAGGATGAATCCCAATCTAAGGGAAATAGTAAAAGAAGAGCTTCAAAAATTGTTAAATGCAGGATTTATATACCCCATATCCGATAGTGAATGGGTTTCTCCGCTAGTAATAGTACCCAAGAAAAATGGGAAATGGCGAGTATGTGTAGACAGTAGAGCCCTAAATAAGGCCACCCAAAAGGACCATTTCCCGTTGCCATTCATTGATCAGGTATTAGATAACTTAGTTGGTAAGAAGTTCTTTTCCTTTTTGGATGGATTTAGCGGTTATAATCAGATAAGGATTGCACCCCAGGACCAGGATAAAACCACTTTTACTAGCCCTTGGGGGACCTTTGCTTATAAGGTTCTCCCATTTGGGCTATGTAATGCACCAACAACATTTCAGAGAGCGGTCATAGGTATCTTTTCTGATATGATAAATGATTCTTTAGAGATTTTTATGGATGACTTTACTCCTTATGGAACTGCCTTTGAAGATGCTTTGCAGAATCTTGAAAAAGTACTTAAGCGGTGTATTGAAGCACATCTTGCCTTAAGTACTGAGAAATGCCATATGATGAATGAAGGCATTGTATTAGGCCACTACGTTTCATTATTAGGAATTCAAGTCGATCCTGCAAAAATACAGGTAATTTTGACCCTCCCTATTCCCAAAACCCAGACAGAAGTAAGGAGCTTCTTAGGACATGCAGGGTACTACAGAAGATTTATCAAAGATTTTTCTAAGATAGCTTCCCCCCTGTTTGTGTTATTAACAAAAAACGTTGAATTTAAGTGGACTGATGACTGTGAAAAAGCATTTGATCATCTTAAACATCAGTTGTCCATAGCTCCCATTTTGAGAGGACCAGATTGGGCACTCCCCTTTCACATATCCTTTGATGCCTCAGACACTGCCATTGGAGCTGTCCCGGGACAGGAAGAAAATGGTCTTCCCTATGCCATTTACTTCATTAGTAAAAACATGACTCTCGCAGAACTCAATTACACGGTCACTGAGAAAGAATTTCTAGCAGTTATTTATGCTATCAACAAATTTAGGCATTACATCACTGGTTATACTACTTTTGTGCATACCGATCACTCGGCCATTAAATACTTAATGAATAAATCAGTTACAAATGCCCGAGTCACTAGATGGTTACTGTTATTACAGGAATTTGATATCACAATTGTAGATAGACCAAGAAAAGAAAATATAGTTGCTAACTTTCTTTCTCGATTAAAAACTAATGAAAATATTCCAGTAGATGATTCTTTTCCCGATGAGTATTTATTTGTAGTCTCTGCCCACTCACCTTGGTACGCAGATATTGCCAACTACTTAGTTGCAGGAAAATTACCATCACACCTATCGCACAGAGAAGAAAGGAAAATCATTCAGCAGAGTGCTAGGTACAACTGGATAAGCGGATGTCTGTTCCACACAAGAATAGATCAGGAAATCAGGAGATGTATTGGGGAAGATGAGATTTATGACATACTAAAAGCTTGTCATGATGACCCTTGTGGAGGACATTTTGCAGACAAAAGAACAACACACAAGGTACTTAGAATGGGTTATTATTAGCCATCACTTTTTAAAGATGCCAGAAAATATGTGAAGGCATGCGACAGTTGTCAAAGAATGGGCCAGCCTAACCATAGGGATGAAATGCCACTCAATTCCCAGGTAACTCTTGAACCTTTTGAGAAATGGGCATTAGATTTTGTAGGTCCCATTAATCCTCCATCTAATCAAAGAGTGTACATATTAGTATGCATGGATTATATGACTAAATGGGTAGAGGCCAAAGCACTCATTAAAGCTAATAAAGAAGCAGTACTAACGTTCTTATTTGAAGAAATCTTTGTTAGATTTGGACTACCCAGAGAATTAGTCACTGATGGAGGACCTCCTTTTAATTCTCATGGCTTCAAAAACACGCTCCAAAAATATCATATCAAGCACAAAATGACTACACCATACCACCCCCAAGCAAATGGGTAGGTGGAAAGTACCAACAAGGTCATTGAAGCCATCTTGAAAAAAACCATAAAGGAGAACAGAAGGGACTAGTTTCAGAGACTGCCCGAAGCTCTATGGGCCTATAGAACCACTTGGAGGAATACAACAGGCTTTTCACCCTATGAGTTAGTTTTTGGAAAGAATGCTATTTTCCATGTAGAGTTTGAAATCAAAACCTTAAGAACTGCCTTAGCTGTTAACCTTGATTTAACTGATGCATAGACAGCCAGGTTGCAACAACTTCAGGAATTGGATGAGAAAAGACTGGAGGTCGTCCATCAAACGATGATGATACAGCAACAAAGAAGCAGATGGCATGACAGAACCATCAAGCAAAAGCAATTCCAGAAAGGTAACTGGGCTCTACTTTATGATTCCCATTTCAAGAATTTTCAAGGGAAGTTAAGAACAAGGTGGTTAGGGCCGTATGAAGTGGATGCTGTTTTTCCAAATGGAACAGTTAGACTTTTAACAATTGATGGGAGCAGAACACCACTGTTAGTAAATGGCTACCGACTTCGGTTATACCAGCGGCCGGTTTCCAAGGAAGATTTTAAAGCCACTTGCATGGCAATAAAACAATATTCTTTTCCAGGGGAACTTGCTATCCCTCAAAGCACTTGAACTTCTATTATTTATGCAATTTTTAGGTTAGATATTCTTTTTTTTAAGAAATTAATAAATCCTGCCAAGGATTGCGATATTACATTTCAGTATTTTGCAGATTTTAGCTTGGGAAGTAGCTGAAAACAAAAGTTTCAAAGGGATTACTTTGCGGACATGGAACTTCTGTTGCTCCAACACCATTCCCCATTGCTGCAACACCATTCCCCGTTGCTGCAACACCATTCCCCGTTGTTGCAACATCATTCCCCGTTGCTGCAACACCATTCCCTGTTGCTGCAACACCATTCCCTGTTGTCCCAAACACCATTTCCCATTGCTGCAACACCATTCCCGTTGCTGCAACACCATTTCCATTACTCTAGTACATTTCCCGTTTTCACAAATGTCTTCCTCTCGATGATTCCCTGTGGCTGCAACACCAATCCCGGTGCTACAACATCGCTTCCCGGTCACGAAATACCCTTCCCAGCAAATTCCCTCACGCACACCAGTCTTACCACTGCAACCCCAAAGGAACAAATTTTGATAAAATACACCACTTCTTGTGATGACTATAGCACCCTACTATCACTTTCCATCATTATCATTACAAATCGCCGGTATTCCCACACTTTCAAATCCGCAGTAATCATTATGACCCAGCAGAGGACAAGATAAGACTTTTTGACGCAGCAATCAAAAAGGTAAAATACGAAGGTACGCATGTTTATGAATGGACATTAAATAATAGATAATGCAGAGAAGTTGATAGGACTATCAATTAATTATACTTCCAATCATATCACTTACACGTAGGAGGGGGGGAGTACCAAAGCAACTCTTATAATGATACACCACGCCAACTGCTGCCACCCTTAACTCTCCCGGTAATATGTAAAAGCCACCCTATCACCGCATGTTACCATTTGCGACGTTTTTACTCTGAACTGAAATTGGAAGATCGGCGCTGAACTCTGAAATTCACTGAAGCAACAGCCATGGGAGGAACCCTCATCACACATGAACCTGGCACGACAGCAGTCCTTGAACTCTATCCCGACATTTATCAAATTTTCTTGCAAGTAGGATGGATAGAGTACTTCACGAGACTTTCGGACTTCAATGTGCAGCAAGTCCTTGAATTTGCATGCAATTTAATAGAAGGATTCTCTGTCGTCCAAGGAGTTCAAATCCTAGTCACGGAGGAAGTGATAGCCCAAGCTACCGGGCTACCAGCTAATGGCATACGGTGGTTCAGCAGAAAGCACCTGATTCTTAATGTGCTGCAGGATTTTCTCCGACCAGGCGAGCAGGTAGAGCCCAAGGGTAGAGGCGTAGCACTTCGTTCGTTACCTCAACCGTGGCCGAGAGTCGCTGAATTTGTCAAGCAATACCTGACGTGCGAAGGCCGCTACTAGGTAATTTACGAGCACAATTTCATCCTGTTAAATCATTTGAGAAATGGTCAGTTAATAAACATGCCATATTATCTATTGGGTTGTCTCAAAAACATGTCACGTTATGCTGTTAACGCAAAGCGTCCACTTCTTTCCTTAAAACATCACCGCTTAGCCCAATTACTGATTAATAGAGCCCTCGCTTTAAATAACCCTCCACCCCCCATTGATCCCCATCCAGAGGCATAAATTCCACAACCAGAACATGAACATCCTCAGCAAACGGAGGACATGCCTGAGCAAATCCCTCTAGCAAACCCTCAACAAGCAGAGCACATTCCTGAACAACTCCACCAAACATCCCCACAAGTTGCTAAGAATGAACAAGCAGTAGTAGAAATGACTGCAAGAACAACCCCATCTCCCAAAAGAACCAATTCTTCCATTCCCATACTTGGAATTTCTACTGATGATTCCGACGACAATATCCCCATTATCCTGCTTAAACGAAAAAAGCAGTAGAGAAAGAAAACCCCATCGAAAAGAAGAAAAACTAGGGTTTCAGCTAAGGCACCTGCTGCTCCGGCTACTACCCCTATCCTAAAGGAATCTGGCCCGAAGAGAAAAATGCCTGAATTCCCTACTTTTCTACCAAAGCGAAGAACTCGGTCATCGGTAGTAGCTAAATTTCCTAACCCCTCTAGTTCACCACCCATCACTTTAAGGATCCGCACTCCCACCGGTCCTCAAAGCTCCTCTCCCTCACCCTCGGAAGTTGAGATGCAGAGCATTCATAGCTTCGTGACATCATATTTTAAGACAGTTGACACACAAGAACCAGCTGCCGACACCCAAGGTAATAGTGACCAAATGGCTGCAACACAAGAAACAACCACTACCCCAGGTGACACACAAGAACCACCTATGGGGAATACTGATCAAAATGATGAAGCACAACCTCTGCCTCCACTAGAGCCTACCACTCCGCAAGATCAGCCTACCATACCTGCCTTGCAGGAAGAAATTGAATTTATGAAATCTCAGATTCAGGATTATCAGGAGGAAATAATAAGGGTCAAAGAAGCATATCAGAATGAATTCAACCTGCATGTTTTAGCACGAGTAGCATCTGCAGCAGAGAAAAGTAAGGACAATGAATATATGTGTACCAATTGTGGTGAAATATATACTCAAGCAGGATATAAGGTAGTGGCAGAACCGATGAAGGAAGCCTCCGCTGTTGTAGATGACACAAAAGAGCCTGCCGTTGCACAGACGGAAATGCCACAATCCTCTACTGGAATAAAAGAGCCTGTTGACACACAAGAACCAACAGGCTCTCCAGAGAAGGTGCAGACAGAAGAACCTGTTGTCACACAAGAACCAACAGGCTCTCTAGAGAAGATGCAGGACCAAACTGAAGAACTTACTGACACACAAGAACCAGTAAGTTCCCCAACAACTATGCAGGAAGAAACAGGGAGTAAGAGAGAGGAGAATACAGATTCACCCCGGCCTACCCAAATTGCTATGGAAGAAGTATTTACACAGGAACCAGAAAATGAGGAAAAAGGTACAGACTCACCCCGGCCCACCCAAATCACCATGGAACAAAATGAATCAGTAAAATAGGAGGAAGAGACATTAGCTAGAAATGAAGAAAAAGATGTTGGATTATCCCAGTCTACTCCAACAGAGCAGATTATCCTTGTTGATGCCTTTACACAAACAGAGTCTCCCTCTGTTAATGATGTATGCATAGAAACAGATAGTTTTCAAGCATTGAAAGGAAAATGGTGGAGAGAATATGAGCAGTCACAAGGCAAAGCATTCCAACAGCAAAAAGGGACCTGGTTCAATCATGCATATAGGAACTGGGAAGCACTTGAGAAATGTAGAGCTCAATACAAAGAAATCACGGAGTTAAAAGCCAGATTGTCCATATGTTTGAATTATTCCAAAGAATACTTGCCACAAGGAAACCCTCCTTTAATTATGCAACATTTTTGAGGGAAAGACTGACATTTTTACAAATAAAGGCTGTAAGAGAAGGTAGACCTCATCAGGTGGTTACATCAGAACAATTTATGCAAACTTTTGCAGAGGCACCTAAAAATGATAAAAACCTGTTATGCGAGCTTTATCTACATAATGAAGCCATGTCCGAAGAAAGAAACAGGAATATGCTACTTGTGGTTGGCGACATACAGTTGAGAGCCTTCATCTCCTTTTTAGCCAACCAGCTTACATGGCAGAACGCCTTTATCTCAGCTCAACATAATGAACAGAATTGCCTTCTGTGGATTAGGGCTGAACCACAGAACGCAGCCACTTTCATTGCACAACATCAAACAATGATAAAAGATCCTGATATGAAAGACCACGTCAGGCAATTACAAGCAGTAGTCCTGAAAGACTGTCAGCACTATCTAAAAACCAAGGCACCCTTGGTTGTTAAGGCAAACAATTTGTTTTGGGAAAACTGCCCCAAAGAGAGGAAAGAATATCACCCTTATAATCCATCAAATTTATAGGTAGCACTCACGAGGGTACCTTACTATATTAGATGCATGCAACACTGTGCTGAAAGCTGGATGGGCTACAGATTTAAATTTCCACTTCTATGGTTATCTGGTGAACAATATAAGGGTCAGTTTGGACTATCCAATAAGGAAGAAGCAGCAGCATGGAGGCATATACAGACTGTCTGTAGGTTCAGAAAGAAGTTTGATGTCACCTCCTATAGCTATTGTCTCAGTAATCTACACTGTTCATCCCAGTACTCCGACTCAGACTCAGAGTAAAACATTGCATGAGGACATGCAATATCTTCAGTTGGGGGGGATGTTAGGACTCAAAATTGACCAATTTTGACCTTATATTTTTGCCATAATACTATCCTTTTCAGTCATAAGTTATAAGCTTTGATTACACAATGACTTAATCACCCCAAGGTACGAAGTAACTTTCTACATATCTATATGTTTAATTGTTCATTGCATACTCGTAAGTATCTTTATATTTATCTTTGGAAAAGCTGACTAAGTTGCCAAGTAATTGTCTTAAGCCCGCAGGAATTATAACTTATAGTTGCTGTAACACCAGAAACAGCAACTACACAGTTGCTACAACACCAGAAACAACAACTACACAGTTGCTGCAACACCAGAAGCAGCAACTACGCAGTTGCTACAATCAGCAACAACAACCATCTAAAGCGGGCTATGTTGCAACAGATGGGAATAACAAACGGCAACTATCTGAAGAACGCTGACGTGGCATGATCAAGCAGCTGTCTAAAGCGGGTAGAACACAGTTACCATGGCTTAAAACATGAACAGCATGGGGAAACGGCAAAGGAATGTGAGAATCCCAAGAAGACGGTCGAAGTTGGTTACCAGCTGTGTAACAGCCAGAACCTAAGAAAGAATATATTATTATACTGTTGTAACAACATTCTGTAATTCTTATTTTTGATAGAATAGGTTAACCGAATGAACTGTAACAATCTATTGTAATAGATGTCTCCTCTATAAAGAGGAGACATCTACATTAGACGAGGAGGATGGTCTATAAGTGAAATTTTGAGAGACGTCAGCAAGTCTGAACTTTATTGTATTTGAATCTTTTGGCAGATGAATAGAAGATCGTTCTGAGCACTTAAGCTAGCCTTTGTGTTCTGGGGAATCTTGTGAGAGGGACTGGGCCCACCTTCCTCACAAGATTCACCCATTTACTTTTCTGTCAAGTGTGTAAGTGTGTGATAGTTTCTTTCTGCTGATACTCTGTTTGGATTCTATAGCATTACCTATGGTATTTCCGTTTTGCTAGCACTCTGTTTCATTAATTGCTTGAAGTTGTGCAAGTGTATTTCACCGGTGAATTCAAATGCAGTGTGTATTAGCAATCTGATTTCAGGGGTAGGTGCTGAACGTCCTCACCTGGAGGATAGGGTCCTGATCCTCTGCCAACAGAGCATCCATCTCTTTGCTTTCTAGATTTGTAATCTTAAATAATTACTTTTATTTTATCAGTACTGTGATAACTTAGCGTAAGAATCACGTATACCACAACTCTTAATGCTTTTAGAATTAAGTACATACAGTACGCGGTAGCCTTTGGAATAAAAAGACTTTCCCAGGTTGATAATTAATGTGGTACTTGATTGTTTAATTAATAAACAATTCAACTAGCCAACGGTCATCCTCGCCTATCCAGATTTGACACGTGGTTGTTTCTCATTGCTCCTGTTTCTATTCATCTTCTTCTCTCACTCGAACCTACTTGCTATGTTGACTTCAGGATTGAAGCCTATACTAAACTCCACGGGATTTTGCAGCGGGAGATGTTGGGAAACCTTCGTGGATTGCGTGCCCCTTCGTTCACTCGGGTGAGAAGGAAAGAAAACATGATCCTATACACTTTCATTGTTCAAGAACTTCTTGTCCATATTTCAGAAAGGGAACCTTCCACCACAGGGATGCCTACGAGTTTTCTCATGGTGTCTTTAAATTCTGGCTTCATCTTGCTCGATATCAAACCCAAAGGAGTTGTAAATTTAGAGTCTAACCTAGCCTTGTAAAGATGGGAGGATATGTAAACGTAGAGTTTGTTTCTTTTCTCATAATCTGCAGCAACTTTGCTTGTTATCTGGGTTTTGATCTCCTAACAATAATTCAAGAAGCAATATAGTGTTTCATGTTGCCTCTACTCTGAAAAACTATTCCATGTCGGCCTCAACAACAACTTATGATGGATTTTTGCTTCAACATACGCAGAAGGATTTACAAGTTCAAGTCCTCTCGGTGGATCTTTGATGTATGCCTCAACTTCAACATTGGTGGGGCATTCTCAGTGACCTCCCCCTCTATCTCCACCATATGTTACCATTTGTGTATTTTCCTTCGTCACTAAGCCTGGATCGTATAATACGTATACAGTCAACCTTCAAAAGGTTGTTCTTAACAGACAAATCCCCAGATACCATCATTATGTAGCGAGAATTCCCTCAATGCCCTTTGAAGCCTCAAGAGGTTTGGCAAGCCCAAGGCTTGTGACTTTATCTAATATTGTTTCCCAGTAGCAACCAGTGGTGGAGATTATGAATTGAGCATGTAATCATACAAATGAGTGGGAGTCTATGGAAGTAAGAGTAGGTTACAAGGAGACATAAAATTGTTTAGCATTGTCTTTTATATGATTTTCAGCTATGGGTTAAAGAACAAAAGTTTGAAGCTTGATTATTTAGGAAAATAGATTTGTGCATGCCAAGATGCTTAGCTATATTATTGTGGATGAAGTTGTTTATTGTGAAAGAAAACAAGTAGGTATTGGAAAACAAAGAAGTTGCCATCAATGTTTATCTATGAGAGTCATTACCGAGGCAATAAGAAAAGAAGTTTCCCATATATCAACATATCATTGGTGGCATGGGTCAACTTTAAGAGCTGAGATCTTGTGAAGGGAGGTATCTGTTAGTGTCAGTTAATCATCCTATCACCAATGATCAAATATGCTCTTACAAGGTGTTGTTAAGGTGTTAAGTCAAATTTTTGTCATTTCAATGAGTCTTCAAATAAAAATTTGGTCACTGGTTGTTGTGTCTAGGTCACTGCTACTCCCTTCACTTACTCATGTTTGTCATCACTCATCATGGTCATTGTCTTCTTCGAGGTATCATATCTTCATTTAAGTGTCTTGGGTCATGAAATGGTTAAATTCCTCATTTTAGGTCATGGTCTAGGGTTTCACTCCATGTGTCGTCATGATACCATATGTCAAAACAAGACATATCCATCATGTGATTCAGTGGGAAAAGGCAGTTAGTATCTTAGGGAAATAAAAGTAAAGGTAAAGGTAATATTTAATTTCAAATAAGACAATGTTGCAGTAAATTACCTTGTCTCATCATTGCTCACAGGGACGTGTTTGCTTCAAAATATGTTTTCGAAAAAATGGAGAATAATTTTACAAAAGTGAAAGAGAATTTTGTCCAATATAGTCCAAGGAACCAAAACCTCATTCATTTTATTCACAGGTGTTATGATTTGAAATAAATGCCAAAAATACACTTGCTACGGGAGAGTTGTTGCACTTCTAGAAAGCTTGACTTCAAGACAAATTTTCAGGGGTTTGGAGCAGGTGTTGGTAGTTCTCAAGGAATCTACTGTGTAGTAGACATCATAAGATTTCCAATGGTACCTTCAGATCATGATTTGGATTAGTGAAAGGCATCCAAAAGTACTCTGCAAGTTGGAGCTTCTCTTTTGTCAGAGAAACCCTGAGTTTTTTGAGTGACCTTGGGAAAATCAATTTTTCTCCCTCATGGATTGTCCAAATTACATGCTTGAGGTGTCCATATTATAGAATACTTCAAGATATTTCCAAAAATCTATCAAGCTCTCAATTTGGAGTAGTTGAAGGCCTCCAAAAGTGGTTTGGAATATGGTGATGCGCTTCTGTGAACTGCGCTATGCTTTGGCACTGTGCATAGGAACACTACGCTGCGCGCAGGAAAGAGTGCCTAGAAATCCTTCAAAACTCTCCCAAATCTCAATTTTTCACTTGCAAGCTTGATTTTATTGACTTCTAAGCCAAGGGACCAGTAATTACACCATAATTATCCCTCTTTTTCTTTTCCAAATTCATCTCATGTCAATGATTCTTCAAGTTAGGGTTTGTAGTGAAATTTGCATGGGAAATGATAGGATGAAAATGGAAATATTTAGTTTTTGGTTTCTAAAACATGTAAAATGGTTTCCTACCCCTGCATACATGTTTAATAAACCATTTTAACCGTTCAGTTCACCTCAAAACAAAGTTTTACCTCTCAAAAAGTAAAACCCTAACTCATTACTAGAGGTTTTTAGGCATTTTTCATTACAAACCCTGTTTTTCCTCCTTGCAAGCAGATCACTCTTCCACTATTTCTTCACTCATTTTCATCAGCTTCCAAAGTTCATATCCACCTTTTTCAAACCTCCTCTATCATTTTGTCAAAATCCACCTTCATATCACTTCATTTCCTTTCATACCTCACAGTTTATTTTTCATTCAAATGGAGGTGGGGTCCTCTAGCAAATCAATGGAGAAGACTCAGATATCCAAACCTGAGGTGAATAAAGTGTATAACAAGGGCTAGAGGCTTATGTTTTCTTCTCACAGAGAGAAAGGGGCCAAGACTTCTTCATCGACAAAGTAGGAACCGACAACAAAAGAGAAAGACACAGTTGAGCATGAGTTTCAACTGGTTGATTCAGAGGCTGAGGATCAGAGTTCAAACATGTGACAGAAAAATAGGGATAATGGATATCAAATCAAAGAGCTATCAATCAATTTGGAAAGAGAAAAATATATCATATCATTCCTTGAACAAGAAGACAGTTAACTCAAAGCAAAGGAGTTGATCCTGGAAAAGGTAAAAGCCAAGTTATTGCAGCAAGTCGGAAAAGGTAAGGATATCATGACATCAAGCGAGCCTGAAGCATCAGATGTGAGAGGAAAAAATAAAATACCATGAACAAGAGGCCTCAAGAAATATTTGCAAGAGGAACAAGAACAAATTCTGCTTAATGAGGATCTTGACATAGAATATAGGATCGCCCTAGAGGTTCATCAAGATAAGGAATATTGGCTTAATAGGGTGAATGAACACTTGGAGAAGCTCCTTGAGAAGGAAAACAAAGACAATCAATTGCTCATACACATGGTGCATCTATCAAGCTCAAAACATGATCGCCAATCTCAAGGTAAAACAACTTGAAAACAAGCTCAAGGGGGCCAAAAAAGACCAAAAGGATGAGGGAAACTTGGAGATGCTTACTGAAGCATCCATGAAGATATAAAAAACGTATTTTTACACCTTCCCTCCAATTTTGAACAAATTCTGAGCATTTTGAGTTTTTTGGCAAATTTTGGTATAAATTCAGAAATTTAGCCTTTCTAGGGGCTATGCTTTTTCCTCAAGCCTCCATTTGAGGAAAGGTCTACATTTTTGGAAAGGTCTTTCCATCCTCTAAAAAACCCATTTTCCAAGATTTTTCAGAGGTGGCTTAGTTTAGGACAAAAATGCAAAAAATTGGCAACAAACTAGCATTCTGGACCATTTTTTGATAGGCGTTGTGCTTCTGGAGCGACCTTGGGAGAATGGATGTTTGAAGGACTGCCCGTCCTCCAAATTCAGAAATTCAAACTGTTATAGAAACTAGACTTGAAGGGCTAGTTGACCGTCTCTCATATTTTCATTTTGATCCATGGAAGCTACCTAAAAATCAGCTCAAATTTGGCACTGTGCTTTTGCACTTTCGCTGTTTTTATTTGAAAATTTTCACTGTGTACAATTTCTAGTTTTCAATCTGACTTGGTCAAAGTCATGATTCTCTATGTAATGAAACTATTTACGAGGCTAGGTGATGTAGGCATTAATAAATGTACATCATAGGTTTTTTTTATGTTTATTAGGCCTCATAAAAGAAGAAAACTCCTAAACAAATTCTTCATGAAGTGTTTGAGTTTCACCTTCTCACTCTCACCTGTTGGTTGAGAGAATATTTGAGTCAGTTCCTCCACCAAGGAATTCGACTCTTGAAGGTGGGAAAGTGGTCTAGGATAGTCTATATGTATCATTTCTCCTTAGGAGAATATGGTTGAAATTTTTGTTAAGGAGGTTTGCATTGTAGTCATTTTTTCAGCTAATACAGATACAGGTTGCAGCTATTTTCAAGGAACTCTAGCCTGGTGAGTTCATGGTGCTTGTACTTCATTCTTTTTGTTTTCTCATAGCCTAAACATCTTTATCTACATTATATCTCTTCTTTCTATGAATGCCTTGTGATAAAATACTCAGAATTCTTGTTTTTCAAGCTCTCTTATCTGGTTTTCATAGTTATGTGTTTTGTCTTCCTCAGCTAATGAAATCATGTTTATTTATGCTCATTAGTTTCTTCCACACTATATCCTCTATACTACACTGAAAAATACTCAAATTACACCATGGATTCTAACATCTAGCTCCTTCTTATGTTTGTTCCTGCATTCCCACAGCCTATACCTACTTGTGGCTCCAAACCCTAAGTTCAACAAATCCTTAAAAACCAAATTTTCACAAAAAAACAAGCAAATACTCATATCTAGTCTAAAATCCATTTACTTTAAAGTCATATCACTGATAAGAGACTTAGAGAGATCCCTCTCATGCTCAATAGGGCTAGCTACTGAGCTGAAGTGGTTTGAGGTTACCCTTGTCGATTTCCTTTTCAGCCTAGGAGATTGTAAGGACTAACATTTTTGGCGTCGTTGCTGGGGAACGAAAGATCATATCTTCCCTAGGAAAGAACGAAAAGGATCAGATCTGATTGCTGATCGTGAATAGTGATCAGACACAAGAAACATTGTGCATCTTTCACATGGCAACTCCAGTGTCGAAGAATCCAAAGGTTCAGAATTTTCATGGTGACTCCACTGTTCAAAAACTAGTAGTTTGAAGAACTTCTTAGTGTATTAATTGTTTTCAAGATGGATTCAACTGCTCGAAGGTATGCTCCTATGAATCGAGCTCATATTTCTAGTTTTCCAAATCAAATTCCTTATATAGATTGGCAAACAGGGCTGTCAAAGTTTAAAGGTCAGGATGGAGAAGATCCTAGTTTGCATTTGGTCAAATTTCATTTTCATATTCACAAATTAAAGGATAAGTTTCTTGAAGATTGTCTGATGAAGATTTTCGTGGCTACCTTGGAGGAAATGGCGAGGAAATGGTATGAGAGTCTACCATCTGCTAGTTTATATTCTCTAAAGGATTTTCATTCAGTTTTCTTTCAACATTATCAAAGCTGCAATTTTTTCTTATCAATGATGGATAGCTATTGTGAGATTTATGAAAATTTCATTAAATTTCTTGAAAATTCGTATGGGGATGAAGAATGTATGGAAGAAGATATATTAGAAGCCCTTTATGATTTTTCCTCCCAACAAGAATCCACAGTTTCTTCCTTGAACGAAACATACTAGGACCAAAATAGAGAAAGACCTACTCCTGAACTTGAAAATGAAAATCACCAAGCCAATGTTGATTTATATAAAACTCAGTTGTCTCCTCTGTCTGAAGATGAAATTGACCAGCTTTTGAAAAAAATGTTACAGACCAAGTTAAGGCAGGTTTGTAGTGCTCCAACAGTCAAGATTGTGTGAGTGAAATTTCTTCCATTATTGAAAATGAAAATCTGGGTTTAAATGATGACAATCATGAAACTAATGAAACTATACATGAATTTGTTGTGAGTAAGCCAATTTGTGATGTAGATTTCTCGCAAGGAGATCAGTTAATAAATACTATTTTCTTTCATGAAAAGGATAGGGCTGACCTGCTTAATAATCTTGAAGAATGCATTTTGTTCAAGGATGATTTAGAATATGAAATGGAAGAGTGTGAGTCTGAGATAGACAATATGCCAGAGATAGAATCAGAGTTGCTCATGCTTGAGAAATTTGCAGCCAACACTCAGGTGGCAGAAAGCCATATGTCCCTATGCCTTCCTATGGATGAACAACCAAGTATTCTTTCAGATCAAAATGAAAGGAGTACTTGTATTTTTACTGGATTTCAGGACAAGGTAACATTTCAGATTTTTAAGGATCCTTACACTGATTTGTTTCAGCCATCTGGAAAGATGAATTTTCTTGTATTTATGGATCATGAGCACATGTTCAGTGGACACTCGAAGTTGCCTAGCTTTTGTTTGTTCTACCTGCTCAAGGAAATTACAAGCAGAATTCAAGTAAGTGGCCACTTGTTGGATTGGTTACATTGGAGGGATCATTACACATGATTGTATATACATCTTCAACAGGTGGGCGGTTATCATCAGGATTTGAAGCCCGAGGTGAAGGCCCTAAGATTCCGATGGTCTGCTTCCATAAGTAAGTTCATTCAATATGTTTTTTTATATTCAAGTCAATCAGTTATTCAATCAATTTTCAGTTTGAGTTTAGTCTTTGCATTTTGACTCCATTTCCCAATGGATAAGGCTAATTGTTCTACGGTGTTCTTGACACCTCCAAGGAGCTGCCATCCCTAGTTGAAGCCAATGTTAGTGTCAGTCAGTTCAGCCTGTCACTAGTGATCAAATATGCTCTTACAAGGTGTTGTTAAGGAGTTAAGTCAAATTTTTGTCATTTCAGTGGGTCTTCAAATAAAAATTTGGTCACTAGTTGTTGTGTCTAGGTCACTGCTGCTCCCTTCACTTACTCATGGTCTTCATCACTCATCATGGTCATTGTCTTCTTCGAGGTATCATATCTTCATTTAAGTGTCTTGGGTCATGAAATGGTTAAATTCCTCATTTTAGGTCATGGTCTAGGGTTTCACTCCATGTGTCTGAATGATACCATATGTCAAAGCAAAACATGTCCGTCATGTGATTCGGTGGGTAAAGCGAGTTAGCAGCTTAGGGAAAGAAAAATAAAGGTAAAGGTAATATTTAATTTCAAATAAGATAATGTTGCAGTACACTACATCACCTCATCATTTCTCATAGGGACATGTTTGCTTCAAAATATGTTTCTGACAAAATGGAGAATAATTTTACAAAAGTAAAAACGGTTTTTGTCAATTATAGTCCAAGGAACAAAAACGTCCTTCATTTTATGCACAGGTGCTATGATTTGAAATAAATGCCAAAAATACACTTGTTACGGGAGAGTTGTTGCACTTTTGGACAGCTTGACTTCAAGACAGTTTTTCAGTGGTTTGGAGCACGTGTTGGCAATTCTTAAGGACTCTATTGTGTAGCAGACATCCTAAGATTTCCAATGGTACCTTTAGATCATGATTTGGATTAGTGAAAGACATCCAAAAGTGCTCTGCAAGTTGGAGCTTCTCTTTTGTCAGAGAAACCCTGAGTTTTTGGAGTGACCTTGGGAAAATCAAATTTTCTCCCTCATGGAGTATCCAAATTACATGCTTGAGGTGTCAATATTATAGAATAATTCAATAGTTTTCCAACGAGCAATCAAGCTCTAAATTTGGAGCAGTTGAAGGCCTCCAAAAATGGTTTGGAAGATATTGATGCGCTTCTGTGAACTATGTTGCGCTTTAGCGCTGCGCGCAGGACAGAGTGCCCAGAAATCCTTCAAAACTCTCCCAAATCTCAAATTTTCACTTGAAAGATTGATTTTATTGACTTCTAAGCCAAGGGACAAGTAATTACACCATAATTATCCCTCTTTTTCTTTTCCAAATTCATCTCATGTCAATGATTATTCAAGTTAGGGTTTGTAGTGAAATTTGCATGGGAAATGATAGGATGAAAATGGACATCTTTAGTTTTTGGTTTCTAAAACATGTAAAATGGTTTCCTACACCTGCATACATGTTTAAAAAACCATTTTAACCATTAAATTCACCTCAAAACAAAGTTTTACCTCTCAAAAAGTAAAACCTTAACTCATTCCTAGAGGTTTTTAGTCATTTTTCGTTACAAACCCTGTTTTTCCTCCTTGGAAGCAGATCACTCTTCCACTGTTTCTTCACTCATTTTCATCAGCTTCCAAAGTTCATATCCATCTTTTTCAAACCTCCTTTATCATTTTGTCGAAATCCACCTTCACATCACTTCATTTCCATTCATACCTCATAGTGTATTTTTCATTTAAATGGAGGTGGGGTCCTCTAGCAAATTAGTGGAGAAGACTCAGATATCCAAACCTGAGGTGATTAAAGTGTATAAGAAGGGCTAGAGGCTTGTATTTTCTTCTCACGGAGAGAAAGGGGCCAATCCTTCTTGATCGACAAAGCAGGAACCGATAGCAAAAGAGAGACACAATTGACCATGAGTTTGAATTGGTTGATTCATATGCTGAGGATCAGAATTCAAACATGCGAAAAACAAATAGGGATAAGGAAAATCAAATCAAGGGGCTAGCAATCAATTTGGAAAGAGAAAAATATATCATATCATTCCTTGAACAAGAAGACAATCAACTCAAAGCAAAGGAGTTGATCCTAGAAAAGGAAAAAGCCAAGTTATTGCAGCAAGTTGGAAAAGGTAAGGAGATCATGACATCAAGCCAACCTGAAGCATCAGAGGTGAGAGGAAAAATCAAAATACCAAGAACAAGAGTCCTCAAGAAAGCTTTGCAAGAGGAACAAGAAAAAATTCTTCTTAATGAGGATCTTGACCTAGAAGATAGGATCGCCCTAATGGTTCATCAAGATAAGGAATATTGGCTTAATAGGGTGAATGAACACTTGGAGAATCTCCTTGAGAAGGAAAATAGAGACAATCAATTGCTCAGACACATGGCGCATGACTATCAAGCTCAAAACATGATCGCCAATGTCAAGGTAAAACAACTTGAAAACAAGCTCAAGGAGGCCAAAAAAGACCAAAAGGATGAGGAAAACTTGGAGATGCTTAAGGAAGCATCCATGAAGCTATAAAAAACCTATTTTTATACCTTCCCTCCAATTCTAAACAAATTCTGAACATTTTGAGTTTTTGGCAAATTTTGGTCTAAATTCATAAATTTAGCCTTTCCGGGCGCTGTGCTTTTTTCCTCGGGCCTCCATTTGAGGAAGGGTCTACATTTTTGGAAAGGTATTTCCATCCTATAAAAACTCATTCACCCAGATTTTGCAGAGTTGGCTTAGTTTAGGACAAAATTTCAAAAAAGTGGCAAAAAACTAGCATTCTGGACCATTTTTTGACAGACGTTGTGCTTCTAGAGTGACCTTGGGAGAATGGATTTTTAAAGGACTTCCCTTGCTCCAAATTCAGAAATTCAAACTGTTATGGAAACTAGACTTGAAGGGATGGTTGACCATTCTCTCATATTTTCAGTTTGACCCCTATAAGGCACCTGAAAATCATCTCAAAGTTGGCACTACGCTTCTGCACTTTCTGTGTTTTTATTTGAAAATTTTCACTGTGTAAAATTTCTATTTTTCAGTCTGACTTAGTCAAAGTCAAGAATCTCTATGTAATGGAACTAGTTATGAGGGTAGGTGATGTAGGCATCAATAAATGTACATCATAGGTTGTTTTTGATGTTTATTAGGCCTCATAAAAGAAGAAAACTCCTAAACAAACTCTTCATGAAGTGTTTGAGTTTCACCTTCTCACTCTCACATGTTGGTTGAGAGAATCTTGGAGTCAATTCCTCCACCAAGGAATTCGACTCGTGAAGGTGGGAAAGTGGTCTAGGAGAGTATATATGTATCATTTCTCCTTAGAAGAATATGGTTGAACTTTTTCTGAAGGAGGCTTGCATTGTAATCATCTTTCAGCTAATACAGATACAGGTTGCAACTATTTTCAAGGAACTCTAGCCCAATGAGTTCATGGTGCTTGTACTTCATTCTTTTTGTTTTCTCATGGTCTAAACATCTTTATCTACATTATATCTCTTCTTTCTATGAATGCCTTGTGATAAAATACTCAGAATTTTTGTTTTTCAAGCTCTGTTATGTGGTTTTCATAGTTATGTGTTTTGTCTTCCTAAGCTAATGAAATCATGTTTATTTACTCTCATTAGTTTCTTCCACACTATATCCTCTATACTACACTGAAAAATAATCAAATTACACCATGGATTCTAACATCTAGCTCCTTCTTATGTTTGCTCCTGCATTCCCACAGCGTAGACCTACTTGTGGCTCCAAACCCTAAGTTCAATAAATCCTTAAAGCCCAAATTTTCACAAACAAACAAACAAATAATCATATCTAGTCTAAAATCCATTTACTTTAAAGTCATATCAGTGATAAGAGACTTAGAGAGATCCCTCTCATGCTCAGTAGGGCTAGCTACTGAGCTAAAGTGGTTTGAGGTTACCCTTGTCGATTTTTTTTTCAGCCTAGGAGATTGTAAGGACTAACATTTTTGGCACCATTGTCGGGGAACGAAAGATCATATCTTCCCTAGGAAAGAATGACAAGGATAAGATCTGCTTGCTAATGGTGAACAATGATTAGACACAAGAAAGGTTGTGCATCTTTCACCTGGCGACTCCAGTGTCGAAGAATCCAAAGGTTCAGAATTTTCATGGTGACTCCACTGTTCAAAAACTAGTAGTTTGAAGAACTTCTTGGTGTATTAATTGTTTTCAATATGGATTCAACTGCTCGAAGGTATGATCCTATGAATCGAGCTCATATTCCTAGTTTTCCAAATCGAATTCCTTGTATAGATTGGCAAACAGGGCTACCAAAGTTTAAAGGTTAGGATGGAGAAGATCCTAGTTTGCATTTGGTCAAGTTTCATTTTCATATTCACAGATTAAAGGCTAAGTTTCCTGAAGATTGTTTGATGAAGATTTTCATGGCTACCTTGGAGGAAATGGCGAGGAAATGGTATGAGAGTCTACCATCTACTAGTTTATATTCTCTAAAGGATTTTCATTCAGTTTTCTTTCAACATTATCAAATCTACAATTTTTCCTTATCAATGATGGATAACTGTTGTGAGATTTCTAAAAATTTCATTAAATTTCTTGAAAATTCGTATGGGGATGAAGAATGTATGGAAGAAGATATATTAGAATCCATTTATGATTTTTCCTCCCAACAAGAATCAACAGTTCCCCCTTGAATGAAACACACTGGGATCAAAATAGATAAAGACCTACTCCTGATCTTGAAAATGAAAATCACCAAGCCAATGTTGATTTCTATAAAACTCAATTGTCTCCTCTGTCTGAAGAGAAATTGACCAGCTTTTGAAAAAACATGTTACAGACCAAGTTAAGGCAAGTTTGCAGTTCTCACACAGTCAAGATTGTGTGAGTGAAATTTCTTCCATTACTGAAAATGAAAATCTGGGTTTAAATGATGACAGTCATGAGACTAATGAAACTATACATGAATTTGTTGTGAGTAAGCCAATTTGTGATGTAGATTTCTTGCAAGGAGATCATCTAACAAAGGCTATTTTCTTTCATGAAAAGGATAGGGATGACCTGCTTAATAATCTTGAAGAATGTGTTTTGTTCAAGGATGATTTAGAATATGAAATGGAAGAGTGCAAGTTTGAGATAGACAGTATGCCAAAGATAGAATCAACGTTGCTCATGCTTGAGAAATTTGTAGCCAACACTCAGGTGGTAGAAAGCCATATTTCCCTATGCCTTCCTATGGATCAACAACCAAGTATTATTTCAGATCAAAATGAAACGTGTACTTGTATTTTTACTGGATTTCAAGACGAGGTAACATTTCAGTTTTTTAAGGATCCTTACACTGATTTGTTGCAGCGATCTGGAAAGATGAATTTTCTTGTATTTATGGATCATGAGCACATGTTCAGTGGACACTCGAAGTTACCTAGCTTTTGTTTGTTCTACCTACTCAAGGAAAGTACAAGAATAATTCAAGTAAGTAGCCACTTACTGGATTTATTACACTGGAGGGATCATTACACATGATTGTATATACATCTTCAGCAGTTGGGCGGTTATCATTAGGATTTGAAGCCCGAGGTGAAGGCCCTGCGATCCTGATGGTCTGCTGCAATAAGTATGTTCATTCAGTATGTTTTTTATATTCAAGTCAGTGAGTTATTCAATTAGTTTTCAGTTTGAGTTTAGTATTTGCATTTTGACTCCATTGCCCAATGGATAAGGCGAATTGGTCTACAGTGTTCTTGACACCTCCAAGGCGCTGCCATCCCCAGTTGAAGCCAATGTTAGTGTCAGTCAGTTCAGCCTCTCACCAGTGATCAAATATGCTCTTACAAGGTGTTGTTAAGGTGTCAAGCCAAATTTTTGTCATTTCAATGAGTCTTCAAATAAAAATTTGGTCAATGGTTGTTATGTCTAGGTCACTGCTGCTCCCTTCACTTACTCATGGTCTTCATCACTCATCATGGTCATTTTTTTCTTTGAGGTATCATATCTTCATTTAAGTGTCTTAGGTCATGAAATGGTTAAATTCCTCATTTTAGGTCATGGTCTAGGGTTTCACTCCATGTGTCGTCATGATACCATATGTCAAAAAAAACATGTCCATCATGTGATTCAGTGGGTAAAGGGAGTTAGCAGATTAGGGGAAGAAAAATAAAGGTAAAGGTAATATTTAATTTCAAATAAGACAATATTGCAGTACACTACCTCGCCTCATCATTTCTCATAAGGATGTGTTTGCTTCAAAATATGTTTTTGACAAAATGGAGAATAATTTTACGAAAGTGAAAGCGGTTTTTGTCCATTATAGTCCACGTAACAAAATCCTCCTTCATTTTATGCACAGGTGTTATGATTTGAAATAAATGACCCAAATACACTTGCTACGAGAGAGTTGCTGCACTTCTGGAAAGCTTGACTTCAAGACAATTTTTCAAGGGTTTGGAGCAGGTGTTGGTAGTTCTTAAGGACTCTATTGTGTAGTATACATCCTAATATTTCCAATGGTACCTTCAGATCATGATTTGGATTAGTGAAAGGCATCCAAAATTGCTCTGCAAGTTGGAGCTTCTCTTTTGTTAGAGAAAACCTGAGTTTTGGAGTGACCTTAGGAAAATCAATTTTTCTCCCTCATGGAGTGTCCAAATTACATGCTTGAGGTGTCCATATTATAGCATACTTCAAGAAAACAAGCTATCAAGCTCTCAATTTGGAGCAGTTGAAGGCCTCCAAAATTGGTTTGGAAGATGGTGATGCGCTTATGTGAACTACGTTGCGCTTTGGTGCTGGGTGTAGGACAGAGTACCCAGAAATCCTTCAAAACTCTCCCAAATCTCGATTTTTCACTTGAAAGCTTGATTTTATTGACTTCTAAGCCAAGGGACAAGTAATTAAACCATAATTATCCCTCTTTTTCTTTTCTAAATTCATCTCATGTCAATGATTCTTCAAGTTAGGGTTTGTAGTGAAATTTGCATGGGAAATGATAGGATGAAAATGGACATCTTTAGTTTTTGGTTTCTAAAACATGTAAAGTGGTATCCTACACCTGCATACATGTTTAATAAACCATTTTAATCATTCAATTCACCTCAAAAAAAAGTAAAACCCTAACTCATTGCTAGAGGTTTTTAGGAATTTTTCATTACAAACCCTGTTTTTCCTCCTTGCAAGCAGATTTCTCTTCCACTGTTTCTTCACTCATTTTCATCAGCTTCCAAATTTCATATCCACCTTTTTCAAACCTCCTCTATCATTTTGTCGAAATCCACCTTCACATCACTTCATTTCCATTCATACCTCACAGTTTATTTTTCATTCAAATGGAGGTGGGGTCCTGTAACAAATCAATGGAGAAGACTCAGCTATCCAAACCTGAGGTGACTAAAGTGTATAAGAAGAGCCAGAGGCTTGTGTTTTATTCTCACAGAGAGAAAGGGGCCAAGCCTTCTTCATCGAAAAAGCAGGAACCAACGGCAAAAGAGAAAGACACAGTTGAGCATGAGTTTGAACTGGTTGATTCAAAGGCTAAGGATCAAAGTTCAACTATGCGACATACAAACAAGGATAAGGACTATCAAATCAAGGGGCTAACAATCAATTTGGAAAGAGAAAAATATATCATATCATTCCTTGAACAAGAAGAGAGTCAACTCAAAGCAAAGGAATTGATCCTCGAAAAGGAAAAAGCCAAGTTATTGCAGCAAGTTGGAAAAGGTAAGGAGATCATGACAACAAGCGAGCCTGAAGCATTAGAGGTGAGAGGAAAAAGGATAAGACCAAGAACAAGAGGCCTCAAGAAAGCTTTGCAAGAGGAGCAAGAAAAAATTCTGCTTAATGAGGATCTTGACCTAGAAGATAGGATCGCCCTAGAGGTTCATCAAGATAAGGAATATTGGCTTAATAGGGTGAATGTACACTTGGAGAAGATCCTTGAGAAGGAAAACAGAGACAATCAATTGCTCAGACACATGGCGCATGACTATCAAGCTCAAAACATGATCGCCAATGCCAAGGTAAAACAACTTGAAAACAAGCTCAAGGAGGCCAAAAAAGACCAAAAGGATGAATAAAACTTGGATATTTTGTTATTATGTTTAACAGAATCAGAGACTGAAGGAATCATTAATTAGTTTCATATAGTATTTTGTGGAAGACATTATGCTTGGAGAGAAACAACATATAAGATATTAAGGGGAGGATTTTATTGGCCAGCATTGTTCTTACAAGTAGGAGCAAAGGTAAGAGGTTGTGTTCCTTGTCAAATGTTTGCTGGTAAGCAAAAATTAGCATATCTTCCACTAGTTCCATCAATAGTCTCAGAACATTTTAGCCAATGGGGATTAGATTTTATTGGAGAGAATCATCCCACTTCAAGTAATCAGCATAGATGGATCCTCACTGCAACAGACTACTTCACTAAATGGGTGTAAGCAATTCTAGTGAGAAATGCTACTGATTCAGTGGTAATCAAATTTATTGAAGAGAACATCTTATCTAGATTTGGGTGCCCAACTCAAATTGTCACTAATAATGCAACAACTTTTTCTAGTGTTAAAATGATTGGGTTTTGTCAGAAATATCAGATTCTGTTACATCATTCAACTCCATATTACCCACAAGGTAATGGCCTTGCAGAATCCTCCAATAAAAGTCTGGAAAATGTAATAAAAAAGACTCTAGTAGATTATAAAAAGAGTTGGGACTC
>APFE030928131.1:0-23838 GCA_000404065.3 Pinus taeda | reverse complement strand
GTAAACATGAAACCAAATCCGAGCATAGTTCTTTTCCTGTGTCAAGCTCGTTAAAAAATGAAACAAATCCTCCTCTAAGTGAGTCGAGAGTTTGACTAGACCTCATAGATGTTAAGTTGTATATTTAGGTTAGTTATTTCAGTCTTTTGCATAGTTTTCTTATAGTTTGAGGTCAAGTCTTTCAAATGATCTCGTAACTCAACGTTGATTTCATCCAACTGGTTGAATGAAATGAAGCTGGGGGGGCATGCGCTCTAGCAGTTATGCTTAGGGGGCAAAGCACAGTTTTCCTCTGTTTCAAGCTTGTGTAAAAATGAAACTACTTCGAAGCATAGTTTTTCTTTGTTTCAAGCTTTTGTAAAAATGAAACCTATCTTGAGTCAATTTTGGTTATTTTCAAGACTCATTAAACTCATGAAAACCCCGAGATTATTTTTAGGTTAGTTATTTCAGTTTTTTGCATAATTTTCTTGTAGTTTTAGGTCAAGTCTTTCAAATGATCTCGTAGAGTACATTTTTATCATTTTTCGAACTCGTTAAAACTTACGAAAAAATGAAACATCAGAGTCATCTTTTAAGCCCTTTTCTGACTCCTAAAAACTGAAAAGATTGCCGAGCGTTTCTTTTACACTCGTTAAAACGGAATTAAAAGACGGTCCCCTTATAGCCCTTTTCTGACCGTAAAAACAGGAAAAGATTGCCGGATTTTTGTCGTTTCAACTTCGATATTGGAAATAAAACGACGTGTCCTTGATCGCTTTTTACTTTTCAGGTCAAAGGCACTAACTATGAAAATATCCTTGGTCGCAAGATCAAGCGGTTCTCCTAGGTATTATTTTATACTTTTTCGGGCTTAGGAGACACAACTTTACGAAAAAGTTCAATCTGGAGTCTTCTAAGTTTTTCAGACTCTCTAAATATGAAAAGCGCCGAGTTTCTCCTATACTGGACTCGTTAAAATTTCACAGTAAAGGACCTGTTCTATTACAAACAGGAACGGACCGCTCCTCCTTAGGGTTCGCATCAAAAACTAAGTTGGACTCATCCGAAGGATGAGCTTACAAACAAGCATATGTTATCCTCCTCAAGCTTGTAAAAAATAAAGAGGTACTTACCAGAAATGGTGGGGGAAAAGTGAGAAGAATGAGCCTATTTGATATCCTTTTGTCTCAGAAAAATCTTACTACCACTCTTGAACACGACACTTGTTCATTCACCTGGGTTGGGAATCTCTTGTCTCACAGTTGACCAAATCATTGACATCTTAGTCGGGTTATGGAGTCGACTTTGAGTCATTCGTCGCCAAACCATCTGTTGTGTCGTTATGTGTTCAATAGGTCTTAAACGAAACATTCAACTACAAAATACCTCTTATCCATTTTGTCATCCTTGAGTTAGTCCTTACAGCAACATTTCTTCAACTTGAACTATGATTTCGTGTTGTGGGCTTGCCTGTGGCGGGTCGCTTTCTATCGACATCAGCACATTATCTAGAGAATTGGCCTAGAAATCGTCAGTACCTTGAGGTCTGCATGCATCAATGGCAGGTTTCTCGCCTTCGACGTCAGTTTTCATCATTGACTTGCGATCGAAGGATTCCATGAAATGTTCGACACCGACTCATTCATTCACATATCATGGATTGTGCTGGGTACTTTGAGAACCATTGACATTACTGGTGGTCTCTCTCACGCTTGTTAACAGTTTACATCATTGACTGGTAATCAAGTGGTTTCTACCATGTTCGACATCGACTCATTTATTCACATGGCTAGAATCGTACCAATTCGGGAAGTAGAGATGAAGACCCTGGATCTAGTTTCCACCATCCAGGCTGCGAGGAGTTTTGTATTTATATTGTAGACCAATTATAAACAGATGGCTGCGTCCATACCATGTCTACACGAGTCTATGTTTATGATGTATTATGAAATCATTCCTGTATCAGAGTAGTTAGTCTGTTAGTTAAAAGTTTTGATCTGAGTATGGGAATGCCTACCTCAACGATGATATAATCTTATACATGTATTTTGTGTTGAAAATTGCAGGTTCTGACCAGGCTCTCCATGAGATAATCCTTGAAATGATAAATTACTTCACCCTTCCTAGATGATATAAAGCCCTTATCTATTACAGGCTTCGCACTTTAGGGGGCAATCTGTTACACTGAAATTTGTCACCATGACTATCTGCATTTAATATGGCTCCATCAATAGTTATATTATCCTCCTTGTCAAGCCTTATACCTCTGCTCTCCATGTCAAACTTCAAAAAAGAGAGAAAGTCATTAAAAATCATGTTTATCTCTGGGTACGCAGGTTCTCTCTACCTTGCCTGCGTGTACGCACTCCTAACACACTGAACCTGCGTATTTATACGCTCTGTAAGCTAAAGGTTGGGTGCGTACCCCTGTAAAGGTCAAAAGGCGCGAGTTTCATCTCTAAAAAGTTACTTGTGGTCACTTCTAGAGCCTTCTAGAAGAGTGTTTGACATGTATTGAGCGCCTCTAGATGGTTCATGCACCCCTATGATAGAGGAACTTATCCCATCAAGAGAGGAGCTACCCCATCCAAAAGAGGGAGTATCCCATTGATGTTGGACCTGAATAAATTCCTCTAGAACACTATAAATACGGGCATTGGGCCAAAGGAGGGGAGGTTTGAAAGCTGAACATTCCAAAGGGTAGATGCTGCTGGAATTAGGACTTCCTTGTAGAAGCTTGTGAGGAGAGATTACCATCCTTTCTTGTTTCATTTGGAAGTGGGTGGGCTTGTCAAAGTAGAGGAAAACTCTTGCTGGACCCTGGGAGGAACTTGCACAACACCAAGGCTCAGGTTGTAATGATTTCTTTGTTTCCTTAATACAAATAAGTCCATTCTTCTCAATGATTTGTTGTTAATGAATTGTTTCATATAATCCTTGGTCTGTATGTTGAATATGTTTTTGTTTTATGAGATATTCAGGTGTTATGTAATCGTTCGATTCTTAGTGTATGCAGGTTTCGAAGTGAAGGAGGAGCTCATCTGGATCGACGAGGCTAGACTACTACAACAACGTTGGACTTCAGGTAGGATCGAAAAACACTTGGTTTCTCATATGATAATGCATGTTTAGAGAAGGATTGCTCTTAATTGTCTTGTTTGTCACTAGCAAGTCTTAGGCTTCTAGGGAGGTTAGTTTTGTCAGCAAAAATAACTCTTTCCGCATGACACTGTGTACTAATTCACAACGAGGTGCCATATAAACAACATGGGCCGTCATGACTCACACTCTCCCATTTTTTCTTCAACAAAATGCATCACCCTTGGGAATGTTTAATTTATGATGATGAATTTAACTTGTATGCAGGAATACAACTGACAAGTAATGCACAATAAATAACTTTTAGCTGATCATAATTTTGACATGAAATCTCACAGACGATAAATATTCAAAACTAAGGCAAGGAACTTTCAATCCTTGGTTGGAGAGAATTATCAAATATCTATCTATGGATTCAGGCTGACTGAAATGCATTTCACACAGTACCAATCTAGTGTAGGTTGGTCCCTTTTGTAGTTTTGTCACTAGAGTTTGTGAGGTAAAATCTCTAAGAACTCATGGTTTTGACAGCTTGCTAAATTTCCATGTGTGTGTTGTCATAATTTTTGGTTTAGTGGAGTTTTTCAGATTAACATCTCGTATTCCAAGAAACTACACCCAAAGTCAGAATAGTGCAAGTGCTCTTTCAATACGTAAAGGGGAGTCTAGGAACAACATGATCCAAGACATGAACTAAACTTGACAGAATTTAGAGAGAGTAGATGCCTAAAGTGAAATATTGTAATGCAAAAGTAATTGTAACTTTCCTTATGAAAGAATAAAGGGAAACATCCTTTATAATTGAAAAAGATAAGTTAGTACTGATAGACTTTTTGGAAGGAAGAAAAAGATTGCAAAATGGAAAGATAGTTTTTCAAATGGTAATTTAACACGCATATCAAATTATGGATATATTAATTATTTTGAAGAGAAATTAATATGTTGGTACAAAGGAACAGAACCAGCAAGAATTAAATACAGTGAAATGGAGATTATTTTTAGGCCGATAGGCCTTCCTATGCATCAACAACCGTCAACACTTTTACTCTTCACTTGACATCTGTGTGTCGAGCTTCCGGGAGAGTTCGTGGAGTTTATGGCACAATGGTCGGATCTCCAGACAAGGAAAAATGATGACACAACATGCTCCAACCCCTAAACATGTGTTGTGCTGATTGAAAAGATCATGAGGCCCAAGATTCATTCTGTATGTGATGTATCTACACGGAATGAGGTCCAGGTTCATTGCATCTCTGGTTGTCCCTCCCATTTCATGTATATCCTCAATGTCTCTTCCCTCCTAGAATCTTTCAACCAGAGGAAGATGACAGATAAATCTTCAAAATAATGACTGTCGCCTCTCCATACAAATCTCTAGAGCTCTTAGTGTCGAATTCAATTGGAAGCCGAATGATTAAAAGTAGTTTTGAAATTTTTGTTCATCCTTTGGAATTTTTCTACTACGCGATTTTTCTTAGCTGAAGGTTGTAAGTGAACTATTAAATGCAGGAACCTTAAAGCGTTTATCTTCATATTCTTCCTTGTTTCAGATTTGGGACAGTTTCGTTGAATCTTCAGTTGAGAACTCATGCTCTCTGGCTTGGAAATGCAGAGCGGATGTTTATTGATTTCCAGTGGTTGACTGATGTAAAGACTGTTAAGGAAAACCTGAAGACGACTCATAAATCTTCAGAAGAATGACTACCACCTTTCTTTATAGATCTCCAAAGTTCTTCGTGTCTTTGGCAATTGGCTCCATGGTATGTTTGCATCTTCAAGATAGGTTTCTGAGCAAGATGGTCTCTTCATTTATCTTGTCAATCTCTTGTAAAAACTGATCATGCAGGTCCGTAGAGGTTGACGTTGTGTTGCCGGTTTGGCTTTGATAGTTTAGGCTCTCTCTCTGAAAGAAAGCTTTTGATGAAGGAAAAAAATATATACGCAAAGGAAAATATCAGCAAAAGCTGTTTTCTTTCTAATGTGTTCACTGTTTATTGTATACATATACCAGTTGCTTTAGGTTGTATTTTGAGCTTGCTCTTTGACAGCCACATTGGTGAACATTCTTTCCCATCCAAGTTCTGGAGTTCTCAGTGTCTCCAAAGAAGGATTGGAATTTCCTCTCGAGCTCATAGCTTACCACTAGAAGATAAACCGTAGCCCAAGAATTCCCACATCATTCTATCTCTTTATCACGTAGTGGGGCACATGACTATATCTAATTTATGCCTCGAAGTACCTTATCTAAGATGGTTAGCTCAACAATAGGATTCCTATATACAGGGTATAGATTTTATCTCCCTTCCTTTTACATTGACTTATGACAAGTATGGTAATGAAATTTGAGTAACGTGGTCTAATGCCTATATGATCGTAATGGAATCAGTGAAAAACTATACAACTCTGTGTACTAATTCACAACAAGGTGCCATATAGACAACATGGGCTGGCATGACTCACACTCTCCCATTTATTCTTCAACAAAATACATCACCCTTGGGAAAGTTTAATTTATGATGATGAATTTAACTTGTATGCATGAATACAACTAACAAGTAATGCACAATAAATAACTTTTAGCTGATCATAATTTTGACATGAAATCTCACAGACGATAAATATTCAAAACTAAGGCAAGGAACTTTCAATCCTTGGCTGCAGAGCGTTATCAAATATCTATCTATGGATTCACGTTGACTGAAATGCATTTCACACAGTACCAATCTAGTGTAGGTTGGTCCCTTTTGTAGTTTTGTCACTAGAGTTTGTGAGGTAAAATTTCTAAGAACTCATGGTTTTAACAACTTGCTAAATTTCCATGTGTGTGTTGTCATAATTTTTGGTTTAGTGGAGTTTGTCTGATTAACATCTCATATTCCCAACAAACTACACCGAAAGTCAGAATAGTGCAAGTCCTCTTTCAATACGTAAAGGGGAGTCTAGGAACAACATGATCCAAGACATGAACTAAACTTGATAGAATTTAGAGAGAGTAGATGCCTAAAGTGCAATAGTGTAATGAAAAAGTAATTGTAACTTTCCTTATGAAAGAATAAAGGGAAACATCCTTTATAATTGAAAAAGATAACTTAGTGCTGATACACTTTTTGGAAGGAAGAAAAAGATTGCAAAATGGAAAGATAGTTTTTCAAATGGTAATTTAACATGCACATCAAATTATGGATATATTAATTATTTTGAAGAGACATTAATATGCTGGTACAAAGGACCAGAACCAACAAGAATTAAATACAGTGAAATGGAGATTATGTTTAGGCCGATAGGCCTTCTTATGCATCAACAACTGTCAACACTTTTACTCTTCACTTGACATCTGTGTGTCGAGCTTCTGGGAGAGTTCGTGGAGTTTATGGCACAATGGTCGGATCTCCAGACGAGGAAAAATGATGACACAACATGCTCCAACTCCTAAACATGTGTTGTGCTAATTGAAAAGATCATGAGGCCCAAGATTCATTCTGTATGTGATGTATCTACACGGAATGAGGTCCAGGTTCATTGCATCTCTGGTTGTCCCTCCCATTTCATGTATATCCTCAATGTCTCTTCCCTCCTAGAGTCTTTCAACCAGAGGAAGATGACAGATAAATCTTCAAAATAACGACTGTCGCCTCTCCATATGAATCTCTAGAGTTCTTAGTGTCGAATTCAATTGGAAGCCGAACGATTAAAAGTAGTTTTGAAATTTTTGTTCATCCTTTTGAATTTTTCTACTACACGATTTTTCTTAGCTGAAGGTTGTAAGTGAACTGTTAAATGCAGGAACCTGAAAGCGTTTATCTTCATATTCTTCCTTGTTTCAGATTCGGGACAATTTCGTTAAATCTTTAGTTGAGAACTCATGCTCTCTGGCTTGGAAATGCAGAGCAGATGTTTATTGATTTCCAGTGGCTGACTGATGTAAAGACTGTTAAGGAAAACCTGAAGACGACTCATAAATCTTCAGAAGAATGACTGCCACCTTTCTTTATAGATCTCCAAAGTTCTTCGTGTCATTGGCAATTGGCTCCATGGTATGTTTACATCTTCAAGATAGGTTTCTGAGCAAGATGAGCTCTTCATTTATCTTGTCCATCTCTTGTAAAAACTGATCATGCAGGTCCGTAGAGGCTGACGTTGTGTTGCCGGTTTGTCTTTGATAGTTTAGGCTCTCTCTCTAAAAGAAAGATTTTGATGAAGGAAAAAAATATATACGTAAAGGAAAATATCAGCAAAAGCGTGTTTTTTTTCTAATGTGTTCACTGTTTATTGTATACATATACCAGTTGATTTAGGTTTATATTTTGAGCTTGCTCTTTGACAACCACATGGGTCAACATTCTTTCCCATCCAAGTTCTGGAGTTCTCAGTGTCTCCAAAGAAGGATTGAAACTTCCTCTCGAGCTCATAGCTTATCACTAGAAGATAAAGCGTAGCCCAACAATTCCCACATCATTCTATCTCTTTATCACATAGTGGGGCACATGACTATATCTAATTTATGCCTCGAAGTGCCTTATCCAAGATGGTTAGCTTAGCAATAGGATTCCTATATACAGGGTATAGATTTTATCTCCCTTCCTTTTACATTGACTTATGACAAGTATGGTAATGAAATTTGAGTAACGTAGTCTAATGCCTATATGATCATAATGGAATCAGTGAAAAAATATACAACTCGGTGTACTAATTCACAACGAGGTGCCATATAAACAACATGGGCCGGCATGACTCACACTCTCCCATTTATTCTTCAACAAAATGCATCACCCTTGGGAATGTTTAATTTATGATGATGAATTTAACTTGTATGAAGGAATACAACTAACAAGTAATGCACAATAAATAACTTTTAGCTGATCATAATTTTGACATGAAATCTCACAGACGATAAATATTCAAAACTAAGGCAAGGAACTTTCAATCCTTGGCTGGAGAGAATTATCAAATATCTATCTAACGATTCACGTTGACTGAAATGCATTTCACACAGTACCAATCTAGTGTAGGTTGGTCCCTTTTGTAGTTTTGTCACTAGAGTTTGTGAGGTAAAATCTCTAAGAACTCATGGTTTTGACAGCTTGCTAAATTTCCATGTGTGTGTTGTCATAATTTTTGGTTTAGTGGAGTTTGTCTGATTAACATCTCGTATTCCCAAGAAACTACACCGAAAGTCAGAATAGTGCAAGTCCTCTTTCAATACGTAAAGGGGAGTCTAGGAACAACATGACCCAAGACATGAACTAAACTTGATAGAATTTAGAGAGAGTAGATGCGTAAAGTGCAATAGTGTAATGCAAAAGTAATTGTAACTTTCCTTATGAAAGAATAAAGGGAAACATCCTTTATAATTGAAAAAGATAACTTAGTGCTGATACACTTCTTGGATGGAAGAAAAAGATTGCAAAATAGAAAGATAGTTTTTCAAATGGTAATTTAACACGCACATCGAATTATGGAGACACAAGGATAGTGCATCCATATAAGCTCCAAGATGCCCAAAGGCCTAGATATATTAATTATTTTGAGGAGACAGTAATATGCTGGTACAAAGGACCAGAACCAGCAAGAATTAAATACAGTTAAATGGAGATTATTTTTAGGCCGATAGGCCTTCCTATGCATCAACAACCGTCAACACTTTTACTCTTCAGTTGACATCTGTGTGTCGAGCTTCCGGGAGAGTTCGTGGAGTTTATGGCACAATGGTCGAATCTCCAGACGAGGAAAAATGATGACACAACATGCTCCAACTCCTGAACATGTGTTGTGTTTATTGAAAAGATCATGAGGCCCAAGATTCATTCTGTATGTGATGTATCTACACGGAATGAGGTCCAGGTTCATTGCATCTCTGGTCGTCCCTCCCATTTCATGTATATCCTCAATGTCTCTTCCCTCCTAGAATCTTTCAACCAGAGGAAGATGCCAGATAAATCTTCAAAATAACGAATGTCGCCTCTCCATACAAATCTCTAGAGCTCTTAGTGTCGAATTCAATTGGAAGTCGAATGATTAAAAGTAGTTTTGAAATTTTTGTTCATCCTTTTGAATTTTTCTACTACGCGATTTGTCTTAGCTGAAGGTTGTAAGTGAACTGTTAAATGCAGGAACCTTAAACCGTTTATCTTCATATTCTTCCTTGTTTCAGATTTGGGACAGTTTCGTTGAATCTTTAGTTGAGAACTCATGCTCTCTGGCTTCTAAATGTAGAGCGGATGTTTATTGATTTCCAGTGGTTGACTGATGTAAAGACTGTTAAGGCAAACCTGAAGACGACTCATAAATCTTCAGAAGAATGACTACCACCTTTCTTTATAGATCTCCAAAGTTCTCCGTGTCTTTGGCAATTGGCTCCATGGTATGTTTGCATCTTCAAGATAGTTTTCTGAGCAAGATGAGCTCTTCATTTATCTTGTCAATCTCTTGTAAAAAATGATCATGCAGGTCCGTAGAGGTTGACGTTGTGTTTCCGATTTGTCTTTGATAGTTTAGGCTCTCTCTCTGAAAGAAAGCTTTTGATGAAGGAAAAAAATATATACGTAAAGGAAAATATGAGCAAAAGCGTGTTTTCTTTCTAGTGTGTTCACTGTTTATTGTATACATATACCAGTTGCTTTAGGTTGTATTTTGAGCTTTCTCTTTGACAGCCACATGGGTGAACATTCTTTCCCATCCAAGTTCTAGAGTTCTCAGTGTCTCCAAAGAAGCATTGAAGCTTCCTCTCAAGCCAGCATAATACCAGTGCAGGTTTTCTCATGAAACTTACAATATTAAAGGCAACCTCGTGCACTCCTTAAATAGTCATTATAGAACTGAACTCTTATTCTTTCTGCCTGATTACCCCGCAATCTATATAGAGTAATGCTTTCCTGCGAAGCCTTTCCAACAGTCCATGAAATCCTCTTGTCTTTCTTGAAGATTTTGTGCTCTCTTTCGAGTAGCCATCTCTCTTGAATTTTTGTTGTCATACTCCCCCTAGACCATATCGGCCAGAAATGGTTTTCTTGTATAAATATGTGAATAATCACCCTGAATCCTCAATTCTGCTAGGTATTTACCATGGCGGGAAAGCTAGGGACATGCAGTGATTGTGTCTCGATTGTTGTATAGTTAAACCATGAATTTTGTGAATAATTTGTTCTTAAAATGTTTCAAGATTTTATTCATGATTTTAAACGAGTAATCCAGTTGTAGTCTTTTATGCCGGATTCATTTGTGTGATGCCATAGTTGGGTTTCCTAGAACATATGCTTTTGAATTGAAAACAATGTTTTTGATTTTAGCCTAATCTTGGATATATCTCTTTCTGTATGATATGGGAGAATAGTCAAATGTGTAGTTTTGAAGTCAAATAATTCATGTAATATTATGTTTTTATAAGATTGTTGAAGTATTGTTAAAGTATATTTGTGTTGATTTGCATGCCTGGTAGGTTTGTAAGAGGTAAAAATGTGCAGCACCTTACAACATGCAAGCTTATAAGCTACAATACCGTTACTCCAAATTAATTTAAATTTGATCCAATATAACCCCTAAAACCTTCAAAGATGTTTAACTGTCCGAACTTGGGGATTTATAAGCTGTAACCATCTACTTGAAACTATTTTCTATAGACTGCCCTCGCCGAGTGTGCAGATTGGTTATAGAGATTTACTCATGCAATCTTATCCTTTATTTCAGGAAAAGAAACTTCTTTTGAATGTTGTAAATTGAAATCAAATTCATAAACAAAAATGTTTTGAAACATAAAGATAAATTACCTTAAATTCAAGGACGAGAATTTTAATCAACAATGATGTGTTTGAAGGTATGCGATATCATTCTAATGCATGGTAGAGAATCTAATAGAGTATGTCAAAGCTTATGCACACTTACAGTGATGACCAAATAATTTTCTGGAGAAATTTCCAGCTTATTTACTTATATCAAACATTTGTGTAGGGTTTCAACCAATTAACATTTCATTGAGTATGTATTTACAAATCAATGATTTTGGGATCAAATCCCACAAAGAAATTATATACATGCTCTTCAAATTCCTTCAAGCTTTTGAAAGTAAAACCAATGAATTATCAAATTTTACTATCATAAAAAACAATTAGAGAGCCTTTAGCCATCCCAAATTGCTCATCGTTTAGGCTTGAACCAACATCTCTTCTAGAAAATTTCTAACAATTCTAATTTAATAATCCTATCAACCTATCTTTGTACTTTTTGAAACAATTGATAGTTATTATTATTATTAAATGTTTTGTGCTGTCCAAGTAAGCCCCATTTTTCAAATTAAAAACTTTAAAATATGTAAAAATATTATTCTCTAAGATTCCACGATTAATGGAATTCGTAGTAATGATAAGAAGAAACGTATGATCTGCATCTTTTAAATTAAAACACAGTATGATATGTAAAAATATTGTTATATTTATATAATATTTCACGGTTTATGTAATTCGTCTTGAGAAACGTAAGCGGTAAGTTACGCAGCTAATCACCGTCGAGCAGAAGGGTCCCCGTTTTGGCCTAGATCATTAAAAACGCCTTCAATTTTCAACAATTTGAAAAGGTAAATCCATGCAGGTAAGTTCTAATAATGATTTTAATATTTTTAATTAATTCAGTTATCTCCATGTCAAAAGTATGTGGCGTGCATAAGGCAAGGTCTTCGTCAATGCCGACATTCGCCGACCATTGTGGAGCGAAATGGGTCAATTGTAGGCATTTCGCTAGTTACCTTTTAATAGAAGGACGGTCACATGAATGGAATACTAAAACTGAACATAATCCAACTAAATTTAGAAAGAAACTTTCAAACCTATATGAAATCATCAAAATGTTTTAAAGTAAGAGAATATAATTATAAGTCCTTATTTTGGTGTAAAATCACTTGGAATTGTATATGATATATAATGATATATACACCATTTAGCTTATAATTGTTATTAGATACATTTTAATAGAAGAACAGTCACATGAAAGGAATATGAAAACTAAATATAATCAAACTAAATTTAGAAGCAAGCAATATGAAATCATTAGAATGTTTTAAAGTAGGGAATATAATTTTAAGCTTTTATTTTGGTGTAAAGTCATTTGAACTTTTATATGACTTGTGTACCTTTTAGCTTATCATTATTAAATATAACCAAACTAAATTTAAAAGCAAACTCTCCAATCAATATGATCTTTGCATTTATTTTGGTGTAATGTCATTTGAATTTTTTTTAATGACATGTGCACTTTTTAGTTTATAAAGTCATTTGAAATTTTATGTACAATAATCAAATCAAATTTAGAAGGAAATTTTCTAATTAATATGAAATCATCTGAAAGAAGGGTAAAGTTGTTTGCAATTTTATATGAAATGTGCACTTTTTAGGTTATAGTTATTTTTATAGTTATCAGTTTAATGTAGAAATAACAAATAATTTTATTAATGGTTAAATAACATCTAATTTTATTAATGGTTAAAATTTGAATGTGTGATATTTTTAAATGGATTGGTTGTATTTTGTATCAAGCTGAGTTTATATATATAATTTGAAGGAAAAGATAATATTTTTTCATTAGAGATAAATTTAATTTATTAAAAAATTTAGTAACATATAAAAATTAATGATTAACTATATGGTAAATTGATAGTGTTATTAGTAACATTTCTATTAGGTTTTAATATTCTTTTTCTTTCAATATTTAGACTAGTGTCATTTTGGCTAGGTTTAGAACTTTGTTGTCAATCACCTTGATATGATGTTACATCTCATTCAATTGAAGAAAAATTTAGTGACATACTTCACTTCACCCCACTAATACCCTTTTAATACTATCTTTTATTTGCCACCAAAAATCCACCATTTTATGATATTTGGTGTTTTTCCTCCTTATATTACTAGTGTGTATAATCCATGGTCCCAACTCTTCAACAATGTGATCCTTTAGAATAAACCCTTACTCCAATTTTTCCTCTACCTTTATTTATTCAATTCGACCCAAATTGTAGTTAGAATCTACATCGAAAAGGAAAAATCAAATGATTCAACACTTTGCTAAGCACTAGACATGAGCTACCTTCATTGTCCCTACCAACCATTATTACAACTATTATGACTTGAACCACCATGGGAAATGACACTTTTCTTGAGAAATGGAAAAATGAAAGGGGAGGATTCACAAGTGAAAGTGCAGTTACCAACAAACCCTAAATAATCAATCACCAACACTAGGGCCAAGGTCAGAGCCCAAACTATGCTACTATGACTGAGGATCAATTCTTTCTAAATGAACAATGGAATCCATGACCATGACTTCAAAAAAATGAGGAAATAATAAAGATGGCCTAAATGGAGGTTAAAAGACACCAAATGATTACATTATTCCTTAGGTGAGGTTGGGAGTGGCTAAAAAGGCTAATGAAAATGGACTAGTCTATCATTTTTTCATTTTTCTAAGTAATCATTCATAGCAGGGACTACCATTAAAACATCTAAGACTAGAAAAATAGAAAGAAAGTTTCATGATCTCTGAGAATTATAATGGAAATTATTTCGTTATTGTTTGCAACCATAGCCATAATTATTTGCATGTTGTAAAAGAATAGCGAACCTCCATATGTTACCTCATGATCTAAATTTATGCAAAGAATGAAATGAAATACATATTTATAACAAAAAAATATATATACAGTGAAACATGATTTTTGTTAATAAATGGGATGTGCTAAAACTGTATACATGCAGAATGAAATCAAAACTAGCTCGAACGATGCTAGCTTATCTTTGAAACTAAATGTCATTGCTACATGCCCTCTTGAGTTGTGTTACAATAAGCCTCATAAGCCTTTTTATCAAGAAGAAGCAATGCCAACCCTAAATGTCGAAATACTTAACCCTAGGAGACAAAGTGTGAAAGGGTTATGGGCGCTGATAGGGTAAGTTGGGACACCAACTTCCTCGATTTGTAACTTTGGCATACCATCTTTGTTTGATGTGTAAAATAGACCATTGGAAATGTCTATCTAAAGAGTACATTTTCCAACTTTCATTGGCAATTTATGACTAGTGTCCACCCGTTTTTCCATAAAATGTTATTTAGAACTTTAAACTGGTTCATGAAATTGAAAACCTAAAAATTGCCATAAACAAAAAACTATCAAAATAAGAAAATTGAGTTGTGAGCTAGTGAAATAATTAAATGACAATTGGAATAATTAGGTGACCATTGAAAACTACATTGATCACCTACAACCAAAGAAAATAAAAAATTGTGGCAATTGATTTTCGAGACATGGCTCCAATCCCTTCCCTAACAACCTATCTGATTTTTAAAACATTTTTCTATAACAATATATTTATAATTATCGTTATTTTTTAATATTTTATTTAATTTATATAATATTTATTAACTATGCAATTTTACTCCTAATCTGGTTCTTTTCATGGGTGATTTATGTGCAAAATAGAAAATGGCCTCGGAGCTCCTATTTTAAGGAGATGTCTTGAATCTTCTCTTTGAAGCTTTATGGAAAATCCCATATTCAATTGGTATACGTAAATACAATTCATTTTCGCTACAATAAATTGAATAATGTGAGATGGCAAAATCCCATATTCAATTGGTATACGTAAATACAATCCATTTTCTCTACAATGAATTGAATAATGTGAGATGACCAGCGCTGAGAGCTACCTCAATTATAAAGTTGAAAACAGTTGTCAATGAAATGGAACTTCCACTTGATCTTCAAACAGCTAAGGAGATTTGAAACATTAAACATGAAGATTTCAAAGTTAGATAAATAGATATGAAAGGGAAGACACAATCAAGATTCCAGATCATGTTGACGTGGACAATGGTGATGAGAATGAGGTGGATGTGGTCCTTGATGAGCTCAGTGACGTGGACTGCTAGTTGGCATGCTGCTTAATGCTATAGGGGCGTGTACGTGTAAGTCAATAACAAGGAGCCAGTTTGAAGGGCATGCTTGCCATGTCTTTTTCTACTTTATCCCTGTACAGACGTAAGAAAGGAAAAATTAATTCAAGTTAGGGGCCTATATAGAAGTTTATTACGTAACTTCAATTAATATATTTTTAGGGTTTGGGGTTGTGTTGTCAACGCCAGTAGGCGGTGGTCGGCGTTTACATCGCAGAGAAGATTTGAATAGGAAGGCTCCAATAATACGCCATCGCTCCGCCACGGTGCATTTTATTTTTCAAACATGTTTGTTTTTCATGCAAGCTGCCATGCGCCTTCCATCCATAAAAGCAGGAAGAAATCATCAAATGTACCAGGTGAGTTTATTCAGTGGGCATTGTAGACAGATAGACTGTTATTTATGCATGTAGTTAAAATAATTCTAAAGGCCTATCCTTCTCTTCATAAAGTTCTGTAATAAAATAAAATAAAAGCCATTCCCAGTTAATGCTGTGATTTATTATCTAAGACATTGGAATTCTAAGTGTACTAAGCAAATTTGATTTGATTCAGATTTCTCTCTGATGGCTGATGGATGTAATTACTACAGGATAGGGGTTGTACTTTATTTGATTACTGTCCTGTATGTTTTGGTGGCCTTATCACCTAATTCTGTGGAAGCAGTGAGTAGAAATAATGCCTACAATAACTTTCAGGCCCCTCAAGCATCTTCTGGTTCAAAGCAATATTGTTCTCATCCGCCATGCAAACATGCACCAGATAAAGTGGATGGCAGATTTGGAGATGAAAAAAGAAGGGTTCCTACGGGTCCTAATCCCTTACATAACTGAGCAGCACAAATGGGTTCAAAATGTTGCAGTAGCCAACGATGTATTGCAAGCAGGCCATGTTCTCTCCCATCAAAGTATTTCTGTAGATAGGATTGCAATTAACATGAAAAATAGAGCAACAATCTCTCTGCAATAGGATGCTAACATATCATTCTATGCAGATTGGAAAGAGAAAGTAGGTGTCATACGCCTCTGTTATATAATTTAGTGATGGGTATTTTTGTAATTTGATTTTGATATGGTGCGGTGCCAAATGTAGTTATAAACATAAAAATCGAGTTTGGGGAGACATTCTCTTTATCAGATTGGGTATCTATTCAGATTTCTTACAAAGCTGAAGTACATCATCAGAAAATATAATGTGTGTTAGAGGACATTACAGTTTATCATCATGGTTGCAGACCAGTTGTTTATCAACTTCATCCCAAGCGGCTGTCAATAGATATGGATTAAGCATTGAGAAAATGAAACTACCAGGTATTAATATCGGTTAGGATAGATCTATGTGAGTTCTGTAAAATTTTTGCATAACAATCTTTTTCAAGAAGATTGTTGTAGAGCAGTTTATTGCATCACAATCTCTTTCAAGAAGATTGTTGAGGCATTTTGTTTCTCTCTGGAGGTTTCTTGATCAATACATATTTTTCTTTCATTCAGTGGACAAATGTGAAATTTTGCAGGAAAATCATGGAGATGTTTATTAATATGTGTTGGCATATTCATCTAAACCTTTGAAATACATTCTTGTATGGGAATTCAAAAACTAACTAAATACTCAAACATATTGAGACGGCACTAAGCTCATACTTTCAAACAAATATAATCTATGATTAAGGAATTTAGACTTCTGTGATCCATAATATTGTTTAGAGAATTTTCGGCGAAATCACATGAATAATCTTTTGTTGACCCGTGGTTCATCGTCAGGACAAGTTGAAAAAACAAATCCGGTGGAGCCAGTTACCGAATTCTTTATTTCCTTTACCTAAACAACATGTTTACCTCATCTGAACAGTATGTCCAAAGAATGACCAATTTCAAATAAATATAATCTATAAATGTTACCGAATTCTTAATTTCGTTTACCTGAACAGCATGTTTACCTCATTTGAACAGTTTCTCCCAAGAATGCGTTTTTACACCATGAGCTGCAAACCCCATGTACAAAACGATGGCATTTCTTTATTTCGATCGAAGCATTCATGCTCGCAAAGTTCTTCACGCAAGACGGGACATGTACTTCAATTCAATAGTAATATACGTAATACCAATGGTGGTTAGCGTTGATCTTGGTGCTCATTTAGATTGTTTATTCTAATAAGAAGTTATGGATTCAATATGGTTTTAAATAAAAATGATGATGTTGAAATAAAACCAGACAAATATTCTCAACTACCGGTCATGATTCCATAGCATATTTGATTAATAGATTCTCAATGCATAATGATTTAAAAGAAAACAATGTGATGTTTAAAGTAAACCCTAGACAAAACTCCTGAAACAAAAATCCTGAATTACTTGTTATGATTGTATCAGATATTTAATTATTGGATTAGAAATTTAAAATTGAATCATAATTGTACACTTGAATTTTGATACAGTGATGGTTACATCCCACCTGAAAGTTTTTTATTTGTTTCCCAATAAAACCCTTCACTCCACAAAAACTTCAAACCCACGGTATTGATAGAAAAGGATTGGTAACAGAAACGGAGCATTTTTATGATTTGATTACGAAGTTTCGCCTTGATCATAGCCTTCAATTCAGTCACAAGTTCAATTTTCTATTATTCAAGCTTTTCTCATAGTAGAAGTATTAGACTTTTTAAAATCTCATGATGCTGAAAGAGATATGACATGAATTATCATAATTTTCTTTCATTTGTGTAAAATGTTATATAATTATTAAACAGTTAGATTAAATTGAGCAAAATTTGAACGACTAAGTAATTAAACAAATATCCAATCACAGCAGTGGATTAATATGTATATTTAGATTTGGATTTCTGGTTTTTAGTCTGTGTTAGCTAATATTTTTAATTAATTGGTTTGTGTGGGGTTTAGTTTCATCAGATTATCAGTTTAAATTTTATTAAGGTTGAATATGAGAATCACCCCTAGGGAGTCATCTCTAAAAAATTAGTTTGTACGAATTTGTATAAAATTTAGTTCCACCAAATTACCTGTTTAAATATTAGATGACTGAATATAAAAATCAATTTTAAAAAATTAAACTATCCCAAAACTATCCAAACGCCACCTAATTTTATTAGGTGGAATTCCCTAAACTATCCAAACTCCACCTAACTGTGCACAATCCTGATAATAATTTTCTCTAATAAGAAAATCATTCTTCCATCACATATTAAACATGACCGAGTCTCAACCATGTTATATATATATATATATATATATATATTCTAGGATCTCCAGTATTTTGTTGCCGCCCAGGTTAATTATTCTTGGATATAACATCAAAGTTTGCAACAGGGTTGGCGGGTACAGTTGGCTCTAGCAAGGACGGTTGTTGACTGAAACAATCAGGACGACTCACGGGATTTATTTGGTCTGCATGCGATATAGATTTGAATTATTTAAAATCTGTTGACTTATGAAAATGAAAACCGCGTCGTTTCACTATCGGTCCAGGAATCAGATCAGGCAGGGTCAGGATCCTGATTCTTCTTAAATTAATGCCCATGAGATGATGTGGGGCTCCTCAATAACTGTTAATTAAATATAAAACCCTGAGCTGTAACCGCATGCTTGCCACACGTCGAGTGAGGGAGGCTCTGCACCCCATGATTCCAAGCTCTCAGATAATATTAATATGTAGAACTATATTCATGGACGCCGACTTCAATTCCCCTCCTGTAATATTTATATCCAATCCAACTGCCTTCCCATATGATTCCATTTGTCGTGGGGCTCCTCCAGGAAATCCATGTTTGAGGTTTTTATCATATGGGATGTACGGGAAGAGCTGTTGATGGAGATGTTTATCTCTAATGAAAGAAGAATCTCATATTGTTTAATGTAACTGTAGCACTGATGTTTCCCTGGCACCGAATTGGATTAAGAATGTCGCTATTTTCAAACATAGACCATTTAGAAAGGCATGCCAGTAGCTTTCTCTAACCGAATGACAGGATTCTCAGCTACTCCTTTAAATAATGAATTCTCGACAATAAAAAAAAGTTCATGAATTCGATGGGCTTTGTCATAAAGTTGCATTCCCTACTCTAAAATTGACATTTTGAATCTATGGACATTATTAATTGTTTTATATATATATATATGAAATAGATATGGAAGATTCAGATTCGTATACAGAGCAGAGTTACGTATTCAACTTGATGTGTTAACTTTGTGAGAAAGATAATGGTAGGCCTACAATGCTTTATCTTTATGATAAAGTTTGATTCCCTACTCTTACCTTATATTGACATTTCTAATTGATTTATATTATATACATATATAAAAAGAGACTGCCTTGCGGGAAAGATAATGGTAAGTGCATAATATACGATGACAAGATGTTTTACCGTGAGAAAGAGAATGGTAAACCAATAACATAGGATGATAAGTGGTGCATGTAGTCAAATATCAAACAAAATATTTTTTAATATAATTTTTATTATAATCAAAAAGTGGTAGGTGTAGAATGATGTTTTATTTTTATATTTTTATTAACTTTATTCTATAAAGTATTTTGAAAAAGTTCCGCTTATTATTTATTGTACATATGACTATTTCTTTAGGAACAATTATTTTTCTAAGAATAATTGTCAATCATATATATAAAATAAAATAAAGATAATCTTGTTAATAAAAACATCATATATTTTATTTGTCTAGCTTTTAATAAATCAAAATTCATATCACAACTATTTTCACTATAAGAATAAGATTATATTAACATATTTATTATATGAATTTGGAAATATAGTCTTTTATTAAACATAATATTGATGGTCTTAGAAATGTGTTAATTCATCATGGTTAAAACATTTTTTTATCCATACAAATAGGTTTAGGTAAAAACTCAAAAAATACCAATACTTGCTATTAAATAACACAATATATATTAAATTAATATTTAAGCATGGTTAGTGTATATGTGTTAATTTATTATGGTTAAAACAGTTTTTATTGATACCATAAGTTTATGTAAAAACTCAAAAGATATTAATGTTCACTATTAAATAACTGACAATATATTAAATTGACATTTAAACATGGTTAGTGTATATATTATATTGAGAAGATTGAGAGGTAATTTTGCATGTGTATCTCAAATATAAAATGTGTAAGCTTTCATTTTGGTCAAAATCTAGATGTGAGAGATGTGAGATGATGTGGAAATGTATCTTGTATTCATAAATCTAGAGGGTATAGAAAAATAACACCTTAGTATGACATGCAAATTAAAACAATAATTGAAAAAATATAGAGAATTTGGAATGGTGTTATGTAAATCATTCCCCAAGTGACCAATATCTTAATATCATGTCTAAGCTAACACTAGAAAAAATATTTGGGATCTAGACATGAGGCGCACATTGCTTTTCTCTAAATATAAGTATGTTTTGGTCACCATGCGCCATACAAATATTTTATTACTAATATTTTACATAGTCATGTATTATTAAGTGTTGCTAGAAATACATGAGGATATCCGCCATTTGGATGGTAACTATGATGAGTTATTTGTTAATAGATTTGGATCTAGATATGATGTTATCTAAAAATTTGTTGTCGAAATGTATCGAGATATTTGAATGTGTCCTTAAATTTGAATATCAATATTCAAGGCATCTAGACATATATAATAAGTGTATATTTTTTTATTCTAGATTTACATATGTTTTGAACAGAAAATTAATGCTCTGAAATAAGGTATCATTTTGTATTTATGTGGAAAAGATATCTAGGTATCCCACCTCTAATCCAACAAAAAAATAATGGACTTATGAATGTTCTAAATATTAGATGTAATTAAAAATTTGAAAGAAAAATGAACTCTAAATATAGATATATTGTATCTATTTATCCATAAAATAGTTAAATAAAAACATTTGGAGATGCATCATAACACCTGTAAGAAACTAATATGGATAATGATGTTTGTGTATGGGAAAAAATCATTTACAAAATTATGTCTTAGATCCATTGAAATTTTTTCTTTTATGGTAGTAATTGATTAAAATATAATTGTAAAAGTTTAACAAAGAAGAAATTTTACTTTTAAAACAAAGAAAAAACAATTTTTTTAATTGATAAGCATAAAAAAATGTAGTCCTCATTCTCCCTATTTCGCCACTTGAGAAACTAAATGAGTGGGAAATTGTAATCTCTTTCATAAGCACACATTAAAGTCCCACAATAGAGAAAAAAAATCTATGTGTTTAGTCCATAGACCTTTATTATCTATCCTAGTGAATGGTATACACAAATAAAGAAAAAATCCTAGAGATGAAGCCAAACAATTTGCACCAAATTATGTTGATGGAGATGATTAAATGAAAGCACTATGATGGATTATTTTCTTATGCTAGGAAAGTTATTTGGATATTACGATGGTCTTCAATCCTTTGCAATCAATGATCCAAGAACTTCTTGAGAATTGCAATTGATTAAGTGTAAGGAGAATTTTCTCCTTTACTTCAATTCTATGTAGTAAAACTCTTCCCAACGAATCCTTCATATTGTAGTATAAGTCAATCATATGAATATAATGATTATGTCTAATATCGATATGGCCAGTGTAAAGGACCCAAGCAACATCTTCTTCTCTAATGTTTATGTCAGATCAGCAGAAAAATTCTACCACAGTGCTTGTTTATGCCTCTAAGAGGTTTCCTAAAGTATCTTGCAACATTTAGGAATAAAAAATGTTAGATAAGAATCCATTGTTTGTCAATCACAAGAGCCCCCATATTCATCATAATAAGCATCTTCTCGTTGGCATCGAGCTTGTTGGCATGACATGGTGTATGTATAGGACCTAATAAAAGACTACATAAAAGGAGGAGAAGCAGCAAGGATGATGAGATCACATAGAGAAAGGATAATTAAACTAGAGCATGATAATTGTAAAAAAAATCAAGTACGAGGACCTCCATATACCAAAGGAAAAAACTTTAGGAACTAGCAAAGGTGTGAGCGAGGAGTGAGAGGATACAAAAGATTGAAGGGGGGAACCCTGGATACTCCAAATGACATCTTCCCATTCACCATGTAATTATGGAAGGAAACAACATAACTAAATGACAATCTAGATAGTGGTTCTTGGATTTCATGTTGTTGTGGAAAACAATTCAACAAGCATGAGGAGCACAAATACAAGCATTCAATAATCATAAATTCTCAAAAAATTCATAAAAAATTGTAAGAGTGGAGTTGGAGTAATGTTTACAACATGAAAATGGCATTCCTAAGAGGGAGGCAAGAAATTGAAATATTGGTTCTCCTCAAACAACCCTTCGCAAAATATGGCATTAAAATGCAATGGGGGTTGGTGTGGGATGGGGGGAGTTGTTGAATGGAACATCCCCTGACGCTAGCGTCGGGTGTGACAAGTGGCATGGAGAAGCCCACAAATAACATTACCTTTCATCCCATATAGGGAACAGTAAATAAAACCTAATTAAAACAAAAAATTTAAATTAATCAATAATAAAATTAACTTAAAATGAAGAAAAATAAGAAAAAATGTAGGAAATCTCGTTTTTGTCGATATCAAAGATAGGGGACACTACTTATGTCCAAGATAAATATTTGAAAATGAAAATTGTTGGAAATATTTTTTTTGGGAATTTTCATGTCCCATTTAGATACCCAATGTTTGAAGAAATTTTTAATGCAATTAACAAGCCCAAATTGGACCATAAGAAATACGGTTGGAAATATTATTCTGGCACCTTTCCAATGATTTATGACACTCCTTCCAATTCCATTGGAATGAAGAGATATTATTTTTTTGTTAATATGGCCAACCAAAGTACAGTCAGGTCAACCCAACAAATTTCACAAGTTATCAACATAAGTGAATGTACAAATACTATAAATAAAGGGCAAATAAGTTTTTTTAACATCAATTCATTAAAGGACATGTCTCAGGTTACAAGAGGAGCTTAGGAATAACTTTTTGAATGGTTATTGTGTAGAAATTCCCACTGTAGATCACCAGATAATGCAATATACTAAAGCAAAATACTTGATCTACTTCTAGAAACAAACTTGCAGAATCTTGATCTATTATTAGCAAGATCAAATAGAACACATATAACAGAGAATGTGAAATCAATCACACATGAATATAAAATAATACTCTTGGGAAAGCCTCAACTAAAAAGCCTGATCTCTATATTATGATACAAGTGGAAATATGTCCAGATTACACAAAGCTTTAGCTCAAAAGTTATCCAGCTCTTAGTACAATTCCTCAGTACAACTCACAGACTAAATAAACACAAGATATGTCATCGTCCAATCCACAAAGCCTCCTATTTCCTTGCCCAGTTTCTCCTGGGGTCCAATGCTGCCACCTATGTGAATTGGCCTCATCACACACTCATCAAACTTAGAAACATTTGTGCAATCCTCAAGGAATGAATTCCTTCTGCATGCAAGAGATATCCTCATAGGAATATTCCTACAACTGATAGTACATTGTCCCATCATCTAATTTGACTTGGGTCTCTGATTGAACTGACATGCATGAGTTATTTATGAGAGAATATTCAGTTATCTAAAGTGCAGTAGTTACATGCATGCATTCATTGACCAATTGAACTCACAATCATTTCTACAAACTATTGGAACTAATCTAACTGGACTTAACTCAGTTAACTGAGCTAACTAATGACAATTAAAAGTACAACTTATCCTAATCTCCTTTAATCAAGGGATAACTTCCTCAATCAATGGAGAAACTGTTGTATGTCTTCACATAGACTTCATGTTTGATTTTCTACAACTAATTAACTCA
>APFE030928128.1:31476-105609 GCA_000404065.3 Pinus taeda | reverse complement strand
CTATTTCTCCAGATCTCCAAAAAGCCTTGGATAATCATTCCAAGGTATTTGAGACTCCCAAAGGTCTCCCACCTATTCGTGATCATGATCATGCTATTCATCTGATTCCAGGAAGTCTTCCTCCAAACATCAGGATGTACAGATATCCCTATGTCCAAAAGAGTGAAATTGACATATGGTTGCAGAAATGCTAGAGGCTGGTATAATTCAATTGAGTCAAAGTTCTTTCTCTGCTCCAGTCGTATTGGTGCACAAGAAGGATGGATCATGGCGCATATGTCCATATTATAGGGAGATCAACATGCTCACTATTAAAGATAATTTTCCCATTACTGTCATTGATGAATTACTGGATGAATTGTATGGATCAATTTACTTCACCAAGTTGGATCTTCATTCAGGATATCATCAAATCAGAATGAAGACTGAAGACATTCCAAAAACAACATTTAGAACTCATGAGGGTCATTATGAAGTTTTGGTCATTCCTTTTAGCCTTACCAATGCACCTTCTACATTTCAAGGTTTGATGAATTCCATTTTCAAACCATTCCTTAGAAAATTTGTGTTAGTATTTTTTGATGATATACTAATCTACAACAAGTCTTGGAAGGATCATGTTGAACATGTTGACAGGGTGCTACAACTATTGGAGGAGACACAATTATATGAAAAAATATCCAAATGTTTCTTTGGAGTACAAGAGGTGGAATATCTGGGTCATATTGTATCTCATGAAGGAGTTAAGGTAGACCCTAGCAAAATTAAAGCCATTAAGGAATGGAAAATCCCCCACATCCATAAAGCATCTGTGAGGATTTCTCGGGTTGACAGGGTATTATCACAAGTTTGTTAAGAATTATGGGAGAATAGCAGCACCTCTAACAACAGTATTGAAGAAAGATGCATTTTCATGGACTCCGGAAGCAACAAAGGCCTTTGAACATCTTAAAGAGGCAATGTGCCAAGCACCGGTCTTAGCTACACAGGACTTCACAAAAACCTTTATTGTGGAATGTGATGCTTCAGGAAATGGAATTGGTGCTGTTTTAATGCAAGATGAAAGACCCATTGCTTTTGAAAGTCGTCCAATCAAGGGAAAGTTTTACACAAAGCTATTTATGAGAAGGAAATGTTGGCAATACTCCATGCACTTAAGAAATGGCGACCCTACCTAATGGGAAGACACTTCAAGGTAAAAACAGATCATGATAGCCTTAAATACTTTTTAGAACAAAGATTGTCCTCTGAAGAGCAACAAAAGTGGGTCACAAAGATGTTGGGTTATGACTTTGAAATCATCTACAAAAAAGGGAAGCAAAATGTGGTGGCAGATGCACTCTCAAGAAAGGATGAGGATGTGGAAGCATTGTTGTGTGCCATTTCTATTATCCAACCAGATTGGATAAACGAAGCACAGGAGGAATGGAAGAATGACAAAGAAGTGTGGGCACTTATTCGAAAATTACAACAAGATTCTAGTACGTCTGATACATTTAGCTGGAAAAATGATTCGTTATGGTACAAAGATTGCTTATACCTCTGTAATAATTCCCAACTAAAACAAAATATTCTTATGGAATTGAACACTTCTCCCTTAGGAGGGCACTCAGGATTTTTAAAAACTTACCACAGGGTTAAGAAGGAATTTTTTTGGGATGGCCTTAAATCAGATATTGAAAAGTTTGGGGCGGAATGTTTGGTTTGCCAACAAAATAAAGTTGAAACAATTAAGAAAATGGGTCTGTTGCAACCTTTATCCATTCCAAGCCAACGTTGGGAGGAGGTTTCAATGGATTTTATCACAAGCTTACCCAAGTCTGAGGGAAAGAGTGTCATCATGGTGGTAGTTGACAGACTTACCAAGTATGCACACTTTTGTGAATTATCACATCCATTTAAAGCCATTATATTTTCTACTGAATTTATGGAAATAATTCAAAAGCTACATGGAAAGCCAAAGATTATTGTAAGTGACAGAGATCCCATTTTCACTACAAATTTTTGGACAAAATTATTTTCCTATCTCGATACTCAATTAGCTCATAGCTCATCTTATCATCCTCAATCTGATGGGAAAAATGAGATAGTAAACAAATGTTTGGAAGGATATCTTCGTTGCTTTGTATCTGATAAACTGACACAATGGGTCAAATGGTTGCCTCTGGCTGAATGGTGGTATAACACTTCCTTCCATACAACAACAAAATGACCCCATTTATGGCACTTTATGGATATCAGCCACCATCCATCACATCATATTTAAGAGAAAATTCTAAGGTTCAAGCAGTGGAACATCACATTGAACATCAACAACAAGTCCTCCAACTCTTAAAGGATAACCTCGTGTTGGCACAGAATAGAATGAAACAATAGGTAGATCAACATCGCAGCAAAAGAAGTTTTGATGTAGGTTATTGGGTATTCCTATGGCTACAACCATATAAGGAAATTTCCCTCAAGCAAGCTAAGAAGGATAATAAATCATCACCAAATTATTTTGGTATGTACAAGGTGTTGCAAAAGATTGGTACTATGGCATACAAATTCGAGCTTCCTACAGCTTCTTGATTTCACCCAGTTTTCCATGTTTCATGTTTAAAGAAGGTTATAGGTGACAAGTTCCCAGTTCAAACAATATTGCCAAAACTTGACGAGGAAGAGAAAACTATATTAGAACCCCAAGCAGTCACAGAAACAAGAACTCGACAGCTATAAAATCAAACAATTTCGGAGTATCTTATCAAGTGGAAGAACTTATCCATTGAAGATTCCACATGGGAGGATGAGAATTTTATATAGAAGCATATAGAACTACTCAAGCGTTGAGGACAAAACTTTTTTGAAGGAGAGGGGCATGTAGGGTCCCTATAATACTAGTGATTACCCCATTACTATTCTAGTTGTATCCCTTATTAATATTGTTGTGCCCCTATTGTCCCCATATTGTTATTATTATGCCCCATAGAATCACTCTATTGTTATTTTTGTGGCTTTTTATTATTATTGTTAGGTCGGTTGGGTTATATTGTGACTGCTTAGACTCCTATATATAGAAATGATGTTTTGTCATTTGAATCATCCAAGAATTGTTCATTTATGTATTGTAAAGGAGGTTGCCTCCTAGAAGAGGCTGAATTCTAAGGCATTGATCTATCTTTTCTATCTTTTTCTTGAGCTGGTTTCATAACAGTGTACTTGATTTTGGTATCGTTAAGATTCTGACTCAAATAATATATCAGATTTCCAGTCGCTACATCGTCTTCCTAAACCAATACCATTGCTATGATAGTATATGCAACAGCGAGATATAGGGAATAATCATGTTGGTAATCAAGGGGATATAATAGAGATGCTTGAATTAGTACATATTTCAAGGCATTGAACACTTCTTGAGCAACATTATCCCAATGGAAGGGAACCCCTTTCTTAAGTAGGAGAGTGAATCCTTTGGTCAACTTAGCGAAATTAGGGACAAACCTCTGGAGAAAGTTATCCTTCCTTGGAATCATTGAAACTGAATGAGGGAAGGTGCATGAAAATCGATGATTTCCTAAACTTTCAAGGACTCGATAAGAATCCCATGTTTTGAAATGAAAAAAACAAGAACTCGACCAAAACTAACACAGAACATGCATTTGTGAGGATTAAGACGAATATTATAATGTCTACATCGTAAAAATATGGCTCAAAGATCCATCGAGTGATCAGTTTGTTGTTTAGAATGAGCAGGTAGATCATCCAAACAAGGTTGCACGATATGTTTGATATCATGGAAGGTGTAATCCATTTCACTATGAAACTTATCTACAATATTCTTTGAACCAAAAGGAAGTTTTTGGTATGGAAATCTACCCCAGGGAGAAATTAATGCAACCATCGGATGACCCACCGGGAGAACTTTTATTTGATTATAACCAGAGAAACCATCCATAAAAGAATATATGTAACAACTGACACAATCATCAACAATCTATTTGATGAACAGGTTTGGGTAATTTCTCTTTGGACAAGCACGATTTATATCCTAGTAATCGACACATACACTCCTTGTTTCTTCATGACATGAACAATATTTGACACCCAATCAATCAAAGGAACTGGGTAGATGATCTAGGTGGATATTGGTGGCCACCTACCTATTCCACTTGGACCCCCACCATTGTTTCTTTCAATTTTTTAGTTTCCTTATTTGTAGCACAATTTACTATTCTTTGCAATTTTTCGGGTCCTAAACTTCCGGAGTCGTTTTAAGGCCCTAAACGACATTTGTTTTTGGAAAATTGGGACCAACATTGGTCATTTTGACCAACGTTGGTCATTCAAAAGTTGTATTCCTCGAATTGATATTTCTAACGATGTATTGTGTGCATCAAACGGAGATCGTATGCTAAAGTTACGACCCAGGGAAGTTGATGTACCAATTTACCCAAATAGGGCCCATAGTTAGGTGCTTCATTTCCTATGATTAGATTTTTGGTTGTTTAGGGTTTTCCATTGTTTCTCAATAATAAATAGGCCTTTGAGCCTCATTATAACATAGTTCAAAGGCATGTAGCTGCCACATCTCTTCTCAGATATAAGCTACCATCGCTCAAGCTAGCCTTATTTCTATTTTGTTTGTAAGCATATTTCAGTATTTGATATTAATGAAATGAAGTGTTGTTTCTATTGCATCTTTGTATTTATGGTTATATCTATAATTTTTTGTGTTCCTATTTAAGTCCAGATCAGTAGATGAAACCATCATGCAGAATTTTTTTGACTTTAGCTTTAATCATGGCATCCTTCTTGGGATGGACTAGATGAATGGGCTTTCGGATTGGTTTTGCATCAGATTAAGTTTTAATTTCATGTACCACTTTATTTGGATCGATACCTAGAATTTCCTCATATGACCAGGAAAATACATCTCGAAATTCCTGGAATAGGGCCTTATAAGTATTAATCTCATCAAGAGAGAAAGATGCACTAATATGTAGATTCTCATTGAGATATCAAGAGGTATCGTCTCTTTGATATTCGACAAATTATTTTCAGAATTGACTTCTTGAATTGAAATAAAATTCATAGGAAACTCAATGATATTGGGTTCATACAAGTCACTAAGATTATCCTCAACAAAATTGGGATGACATAGGTCACTGAGATTATCGCCCCATAGCACATCATCTTGCATCCTAATCTCCATGATTCTCTCATTGATGGGGAATGTGCGAGAGAAAATAACATAAGACATGCCATAATCCAGTGAATGATCAATCCAATTGATCAAAGAGGTAAGATCAAGATGAGTTTCACAATTAGAATAAATAGCTTCATAATCAAGCTCAATAGGACTCAGTGACATTCGATCGCCAAAATTGTTGATGTTAGTTTCATTTGGTCAAATCCAAGGATCAATCGGAATAGTAGAAGATGATATCATATTGATATAGGCAAATAAAGGATATGTGTTGGGAAGCAAAGGTGAAGGAAGTGAAAAGGTTCCCATGAGAGAGGGATTATTAAGCAATCCAACCCTGACGTGATGATATGGATGTAGATTTTCCCTACAAGAGGGAAACTTCCTGTAACTTGAGAACTAGAGGCAAAGAAGGTAAGTTGATTGATAGCTACAATCTTGCCTATATGGGGAAACGAGATCATCTCGAAATCATTTGAAATTAAAATAACCATGGCATAAACCCACGTTTGACTATAGAAGGTTATAGTTGAGCGGTCCATCGACAACTTTGACTTCTATGGATACAGATTTACCTCCTAATTCTACTTGCAAGGAATGAAAAATACCACACGGTTTATATGTTCGTCCATAAAATTCCTTCAAGTTGGTGGGTGACTAACTCAATTAACGAGAAACAATCATCTTCCAACAGGATAAATACATAATTCAAGTTGAGGCTCCTTCATCTACAATATAACAATGGATGTTCTTACCACAGATGACAACCTAGATCGTAAAAGCCAATTGAGCCAGAAGTCAAGGTGAATAGTTCTCATGATTGAAAACAACTAGGTTAGAATCTAAAGGATTAACACATCCAATGGAAGAAAGAAAACACTTCTTTTGGGTGGGAAACTATTGTAACACCTCGAGCATGGACATAGCTAATGAATATTTAGCTAGGTCCTCAATTATGTCATAATTTTAGGCAGTTCACACGTGAGGGTTGAAAGAAGATTTATGAATGACACCCTTTGGAGGCTTAATGGTTAATTCCATAGGAATGATAGGTGAAGTAGGATCTAATGGAGATGGAGTCAAACTGGTAGGTTGATCATTAGCCTAATCATTCATAGGATTCACATTACCATAGTCTTTACTTCAAGTGGCCACCATACCATTAGATTTCGGCTTTGCGGAGGAAAGCATTGAAACCAAATTAGAGGAAGTAGGATCTCAAGCGACAATGTGAGTCTCCTGATTGGGAAACGGGTCAGTCAACACAACAGGAGAAGTAGAAGTTTCTAGAAATTGGTTCACTTGCACTTGGTGAATAAAATCACAAGTGAAGTGCTCCTCATAATGGGTCAAACTTGGATAGTGAATCTTTCATTTCTCATCAAAGGAATGATTTGTTTGATTATCCTATGAAGGAGAATCTTTCTTATTCTTATTGGGTTGTGTCATATTCTTTCCAAGACTAGTTGTCCTAGTAAACCGAGGGCTTAGAGGTGGGGAGGAGCCCCCCCTTTGTTGTGTTGATTACACAACGGGGGTGGTCAAAGGGGGGGGCCATCCCCCCTTGTACAGGGGGTTTTTGGGGGGGTGGTTAGCCCCCCTCTACGGGGTCTGGGGTAGTGCCCTAAGGAAATTTCTTTTGGACCCAATATTAGGTGGGCGGACCTACATATGGTTTTGTGCATGGTTTTCACACATGGTTTTGGGCGCAATGGTTCTCGATCCATGGTATTGGATGCTTCAGCATGTATATATATGTATTGTAACATTGAAAGGGACATAATGAAAAATCAATCTGTAGTCCCGATTTTGGAATCCAGGGGAAATCTTTGTGTATATTTTTTTATGTATTATGCTCTCGCTATTGTTCATTTTCTTTGTTTTAGAATTCATATGCAGATAATTTTTGTACGGCGTTAAAACCTACACTTCTTTCATTTACCTTTCTTTCTTATTTCATATTTGTTGTTGAGATTTACCTTAATTGGACTAAATGGTATTAACCTCAGAATTAGAAGTCATAGGAGGATTGGATGTAGAGTTTTGGGAACTCATAAGAGTCGTACTAGATGGTTTACTCTAAGACTGTGAACTGACATAACAATCAGACCATTAGAATCATGTGATTCTTTTTCGGAAGGATGAGGAACAGTGTTCAAGGGTCTCAAATTGTTTGGTATTTTCTCATAAAGCATGTCAGGTTGGGTATAAATGAGATCCAAATATTGGGCACGAGCAATCACTTGATCTTCAATCACAACTCCACCCTTAGCTAAATCTTATGTGATTTATGGCAACAGAGATATAATGAACCATTCCGCTAACATTTGATCATGAACTTAATTCTTAACCAACTGACGATGATGTCGCCACTCATGAATATGATCATAAATGTTAGTAGCATTATTTTGTTTAAATTTGGTCAAAATTTTTGTTCCGATCTCATATGGGCATCTGGGAATGTGTTAGGAATGTAGTGGCTAAGGAACTAAAAATATTGAATGAAGTTCTAGGTAATTCACAATACTATTTAGTTGTAGAACCTGTAAGTTTACACTATAAAAGATGTAATACAATGGAATCATCATTCAAGGAGTTTGAAGAACACCACAGATGATAAGTCATCATGTACATGGATGGGCCTTCTCCAGGGTTCCCATTGATTTTGGGATGTAATAAGGAAATTTAGTAGGAATTATCGACCACCAAGGAGAATGAGCAATAGGATCATTCGTGAGCTGAGTCAAATCTGGTAGTTCAAGAGTTGCCACAAAAGGTAATCTACCTATTAAAATCCGAAGGAGGATAACCTGGATAGGACTGAATAGCATGGGAAATAGGAATATGGGTTCCATAATAAGGAGTATTTTGATAAAGAGGAACCTGGGTATCAAGATAGGGAGGATTCTGATAACCAGTATATGCATATCCTTATTATCCAGATGCAGGATAACCTTGCAAATGTTGGAGTGGTTGGGTTTGGACTTGTTGGCCTTGATAAGGCACTTGAGGGATACCTTGAAAGGTTTGATACTATTTTCTAATGGTATTTTGCATCAATACAACATAAGGTAGAGTTGGTGGAGGTTGTGCCATACCATATGTAATCTATCCTAATGGGATTTAAGGAATACCTTTTCCAAGCGGTTAAGATTGTGAGGCACCTTGTAGAGGCTGAGTATATCAGATCTGGGAGGTACCAGATGCCATTGGAATAGTTTGAGACATAGTGACATCATGTAAAGGTTGGCTCACATTGATTTGAGCTTATTGATGTATAAATTCATAGGTAGGAATTTGGGATGCATATGGCATAGATTGAGAATGCATGGATGTACTCACAACCAAACCAGGTTGGACTAGCAAAGTAGGTTTCCAAACATTAGCAACCAGACTAGAATAAGTTGGATTCAAATAAGGTAGAGCACTAATCTGTGGCATACTGATTGTTGGGCTCCAGTATTATAGCAATAATGTTACAACTCCTGGGACTCCCTTCTTTACTTTTATCAACCCAGTAGTTCATAACAAACTTGGAAGCGATGGTGCTATATGCACAAGTACTAGCTCTTGCCACAGGCTGTCACTTGATTAGTTGGCACAAGTCCACTAGGAGGTTAAGCTACTTCTATGAGATATTAGAAGAAGATTTTAACTTTTATGGATGAAAGCTAACTCAACAAAGCCTAATCTACTTGTAGAAAGAAGCGGAAAGCTGAAAGGAAATGCAAACCCTAGCAAACCCTAGTTTTATCGACTAACCCTACTAGTGCAAGAAAAGGGATGAAAGCTGCAGAAATGGATGCCATTGACTCTTTGAAAGGTAAAGTGCATGTGATTAAGCTACTTCTGAAGCAAAATCTGAAAAGGAACATCTTTTTGTATTTTGGAGTAATCTTGTAGAATTATTATGCATGTGCTTTAATTGTTTTTTACTGTGCAGAGGTTGATTGGCGAAAGGAAATGGGGTAGGAAATTTCAAGAGGATGGGAAGGTGAAAATAGGGCCTAAGGAGTACCTAGCACCCTTCCAGATAGTTTCACAACAATCAGATCTCGAAAAACTGCTCATGTGATCTTCTACAGGAAGTCTGCAGGGGTTCTACAAGATGTTCTGAAAGAGGATTTTGGAGGGTTGATGGTGGAAAAACAATAGAAAAGTGGAAATGGAGGTTGGATGAGGATTTCAAGGGGTCTAGGACCTAGTAAATGAGGCTGAGGAGTGATTAAGGTGATTGGATTCGTTCCTAGATGGAGGAAGCAATGTTGCACCAGAATGTAGAAATTAGGGCAAAGTGAGAAAATGTGGCAAATGAAGGGCAAGAATCTAAGTTAGGGGATGGATAAAGTTGTATTGATGGAGGAAGGGTAGGCAGGGAGGTATCATAGGTGTTCTACACATTATTTTCCAAAACTAATCAAACAAAGACTAGGAAAACCAAAGATCTAGCTATTTTGACCTAATTTGACCTAAATACCAGAAATCATGATGGACAAAAGTTTATTGGCAGAAAATCATGTAAGACAACTATGAAAACCAAGCAAGAATAGATCTAAGCATGTAATCACAATTGGTATCAACTTTCCTAACTAAAAATCTAACACTAGCAATTGCATGAAAATGCAAAAACAGTGTTTTTGTGGCAGCAAGTATGCCTTGGTCTCAGCTCATGGTCCCAAGGAGGGAGAGATGAGATCAAGGATTGCTTGATGGCCTTTTTGAAAATCTTTTCTTTTACCAAACTATCAAATCAACCTGAAGCATGAAAAACTATCTCAATCATCACAAACGACCTAAGTAACCAAGCAAGATTTTAATCTAAGTAGCAGAAATTATTCTAGGAATGCAGCAAAAACATATAAAAGTACACAAAAGGATGTACTAGCACTTGGGTTGGGCCCAACACCAAGAGATATAGCCTCCTAGGAGAATCTCAGAGCTGATGCAAAGTGAAACTAATCTCCATTACTCAAAAAATAACCATGTCACAAAAATGTTTACAGCAAAAGCTCGAAAATGAGCTGAAAGGCAGAGCAGCACTAAAGTGCAAAAATACATGTTCAAGAGCTAAACTACCAACGCTAGAAGCCTTCCTACTTATGCACCATGAGGACCTCCAACAGCCCTCCTTAACTCAAGGGGCTTGGTTGCTCAAAACTGCAAGTAATCAGCCACTTCATAAAAGCTGCTCAGCTGCCCTTGGAAATCATCTTTGGTGGGTTGGTGAACTCCGAGTTGATGGTGGAGAACTAGAGGAAGGGGCCATTTAGTGCAGGAGACACCCTACCTACTAATCCTCATCCTTGTTCCCTCGTATTTGGCTGTCATCTGGCTCATAAATGCTTGACCTTGGTCCAAAAGATGTCCAAAAATCTGCAATAAGCACGTATTAGAGTTCATGGTCAAGTGACTATTCTCATTCATTCAACTAACATAAATATACTAAAAACAATGCATAAACTATGAAGAATGGTGGATTAATCGAGAATAATAGGAAAAATGAGCCCAATAAGTTACCCATTTTTGGGGCTCATCATTGATGACAGATTCCCCCCTACCAAAGGAGGAGGGGATGATGGAGGCAACTACCCACTAGGGGAAGGGTACCCATTATAAGGAGAATTGGGTTGTTGAAGGTATCCACTAACATAAGGACCAGAATGTTATTCAATTATAGTTGTAGGTCGAGGAGAAGGAGCAATCTGTATAGTTCTCATTAGAGAAGTGTCATATGGAATTCCATAAATAGATGTCATGGGAGAGGTCCAAGGGATGGATTTCACACTAAAGAAGGTACCAGACAATGATTGATAATGAGGTGGGATAGATGGGCCACCATATAGATGTGTCTGTAGTGATGTCACAAACATGGATGTGGAAGCAATAGTGGTTGTCTCAACCAATGTAGCAGGTTGGGAAACCATAGCGGACTCAATCATGGTTAACAATCCCAAAGATGATTGCTACGGAAAACTCAAGGGTGAACTGAAAGGAACAAAATCTAATTAAGGAGGTTGAGATGGAATCTAAACATGAGTGAGAGGATAAATTTTATAAAGATGAATCCCTCTTAAATGAACAGGAGAAGAGGGACAAGGTTCTTCCTGTGGGATATTTTCAATACTCACAATACCAGGTGGAAGGAGCTCATTGTCAAGTCCAAGATATATAGTCAGTAGGTGTGCCTGAGACAAAGGAAGAGAAAGGGAAGGTCCTCAAGTAACAAGTAAATATGGACGAGATACCTCAGGTATTAATGTATATGATTTAGTAAATTCAAATTCAATAACCTCAGGCAATAAGGATTTAGGTACTTCTATTTTGATTGTGTCATATTAGCCAGGAAGAGAAGATGTAATCTTGGGCTCAAAGCTCAGATGGAAAGATGATTCTAGTGGATCAATTTCAGGAGGACCAGAAGTAGTTCTTGAAGTCCCTTATTTGGTAGTTTGCATCTTTGTATGCTTCTAACAATGGCCAGGAGTTTCCTCTTGTGGAAGAGGAGGATTATTTTTCATTCTACATGAATGGTAGGGGAAAGGTGTTTGTCCTTCCATGTTGAATTAATAAATTTAAAAAATTAACATAAAAATAAATCAAAAAGGGGTCAACTAGGCATAAAGTTTTACCAAGCAACCGTGAACTACAACATACACCTTGGATAACCAAGGACTTAATATACGTGCTGGAAATCTCCCCAAATGTTGTGTTCAGTGTATCATGGTATGTAAGGAAGTTGAATTGGTTACCTATGGAGAGGATAAAAACCTATGGTGGACTTCCAAAATATACTTGACAGTACATGGAAGTGTAGTCCATAGTAGTGTTGTCTAATGTGTAAACGTTCGATGAGAGTGTTACATATACTTAGCATGCGTGGAGTGTCATCCAATATACCCAAAGGTACACAGAGAACGATCTGATACACTTATGTATGTGGAATGAGATATCAACCACAATATACAATGCTAGAAAATAATGTCAACTCTTACATTTAACGACATCGGAACACATATATAGCCTAGATCTCTAAGTGTTTGCATTATTGTTACAAATTATCCTTAGGTTGATTCACTAAATTTTAATGTTTAACTTCAATTAAGTTTCAGTCTTGGGGTTTCATTGTGAGTTTCACCTGAATTCTCAAAGATGCAAGCTAGCATGAAGAAATGAAATCTTTCACTTTCAATGAAAATCTAGCTAAAGGAGGGAAGAGACAAAGAGTAAGCAGCATACAAAATGTAGCCAACAGTATCCTACATGCAATTCCCTTTTGATGTGAGTTTTCCAATACTGATGCACATGCAAAACCCTATATGCCAATTAAAAGATATTTTTCTTTTCAATTCCACTTAATTATTAAATATGATGAAAACAAGGATGCACGTCTAATTACTCATAAAATGAAACTTTTCAGAACAATGACTAAAAAATTATTTCATTCAAGCACTCAATGATCAAACAAATCAGTTTGCTAATGACCTAATGGTAAGAACAAAGGAAAATATAAGAAAATTCTTATGAAAGCCACTCAAAACCAAATGTAAACTAAAAGGAGCCCTTTGAGAGACCACAAGACACTCATAGACTTAAATAATAGCAATTGGGACAAATATGGACAGAGAGAAAATCAGACAAAAGAAAATTTGTTCATGAATAGGGACCAATGTAGGTGCTAAAGGGGCACTAGTACTTTGCAACGCAGACACAGAGAAGGCTCAGGACATTTGCAACACTGTCACTAGACTAGAGGGATTCTTAATCAAGGGATGCAAGAATTGATACAAAAATTGCAATTGAAACTCAATGAAAGGTATTCATAGGTCTATTCCTGACTGGGTGGCCTAGTCTAGAACAACAAAAATCAAAGAAACCAATTTTTTCCCTAAATTAAATGGACAATTGGATGAAGCTTACCTGGAATCTGTCATAAGCCTCATTCCTCTCTTATTTTGTATGCTCCAATCCTAGCTTCGCTCACTATAATTAGAACACGCACAATCATACAACATAAGCCAAATATCTACGACATTTATGTAGAATCATCCAATCACTTCATTCAATAGATCAACATGGTATTGAAATACATGAAATCATAACATCACATTTAGGAAAATAATGAACTCTTTTTATTAATTTAAATTTAGAGAGTTACATCCAAATATAGAGTTTATCTTGTAGAAGAGCTCCTCTAAGATGACTTGTCCTTCCTTGTCACAAACTGTATCTCTATATCACCCTAATGCATGGAATAATGACTCTCACAACAACAACATGAGGGTAGAATCTATCTCCAAAATCCAACCGCTAGCTTGTGGATGGTAGTTTAGGAATTCTTATCCATTTACCAATCTAGGATTGAGATCCACTCTTGATGGGAGGATGAGCTCAAGGGATAAGGGGTGAAATATCCAAGGTATGATAGGATAGGATTCGAGACTTTTATCCAAGGTAAATGGCTAGAACAACCTCTAGAAGCTTTTGGAAGAGGAAACTCAGGATTCTTTTTATTTTTCGCAGATTTTTAGAACCAGTGCACCCCTAGTAAGGGGAAACCCATTGGTGATCAACACAAGTCTAGAGAGGGTCAACTTATTGGTGAACATAGTCTCCTAAGGTAGCATGCTATTGGGCCTTAAAATTACTTAAATGAAGTAGTTAAAGGCAGAAACTTGGGGATTAGGGAGAGACATGCTTAGGGCTTTGTGCAAAGGTGATGACAACGGGTGAAAAGACGTCAATTAATCTAGTTAACAAGCCTATTTGACAGATGTGACAAAATGGCCTATAACAAATGTGATTAGAGAATCCAATACTTCTCGTATATCAGGTCATTTTGGTTTAGCAAAGACTTTCGCCCATTTTTTGAGATTTTTTTTATTGGCCTCGAATGAGAGAAAATTATCTAGATATTTTAAAGGGTGTGCATTGTGTGCCACTAGTAAACTCACTAACAGGAAATTGGGCTTGTATACACCACTTTTAGTTCCTTCTCATCCATGGGAAAGAATTTCTATGGATTTTGTAGGAGGTTTGTCTATGTCCAAAAGAGGTCGTGATTACTTGTTTGTGGTTTTGGATAGGTTTAGTAAGATGTGTATTTTTGTGTCTTGCAAGAAGCAAGTGATAGTTGAACAGACCATGTATTTTATTTTCTTGCATGTTTCAGTTCACTTTGGATTGCCCACTTCTATTATTTCAGATCGACATTCCTTCTTTCTAGGAGAGTTTTGGTCAAGCTTGTGGCGAATGATGGACACCAAGCTAAAAACAAGTATTGTTTTTCATCCACATATCGATGGATAGACAAAGGTAGTCAATGGGACTATGGTACATTTTCTCCAAGGTTACTACCGCAAGAAACCTAAGATGTTTTATGGACAGCTACATTATGTGCAGCATGCCTGCAACCAAGCATTGCATTAGTCAACTCAAAGATCTCCATTTGAATTTTTTTTTGGGTACCTTTCGAAGTCTCCATTGGATTTTTTTTTTTGGAAAGACAAATGATTTTGATGAATAGAGAGATGAAGATAATAACTGAAAATTCATACAGAAGATATAGATGGTGCATAAATAATTGGAGAAGAGCCAAGCCCAGTATAAGGCTAGGCATGATAAACACATGATGTATCATCATTTCCAAGTTGGTGATCAAGTTTGGTTAGACATCAACAAGGATAGGTTAATAGAGGAAGGTAAGAAGCTCAATGCAATCCAGTATGTTCTATTTACTATTTTGGAGAAGATTGGCAGTAATGCTTTCCAGTTAGATCTACCACCATATATGTAGATTTATTCAATTGTGAATGTGGATACTTTGAAACTATATTAGCCACCAATGATCATAGATTAGGATGAGAGTGTTAAATAATTAGAGAAATTTTGAGGTCTAACATGGGCCTCCTAAGGAATATTACAAAATAATAGTGGAAATAATAAAATAAGATTAGATTGCATCATCAAAATTTAGACGGAAAAAAGAAAAAAATATTTTTTCAACTCATGTTCTCAACTTATCTCCCTAGGGTTCTACTCAAATTTAGAGTGGGAGCACTCATTGGATGCAAAATTTAATTCCCCATTCAAGGAGTACCCATGTTTCATACTTTTAATTGACCCCACTACCCAAAAAATGAGAAATACATGGAAAAATGTGATTGTAATCACGCTTTTCATGTATTTCTCATTTTTCATGTAACAAGGTCCATCAAAAGTATGCAACATGGGTACTCATTGGATGAGGAATTAAAATATTCATCTAACGAGTTCTCCCACTCAAAATTTGAGTAAACCCATAGGGAGATAAGTTGAAAATACAAATTGAAAAAATAGTTTTCTATTTTTTTATTTTTTTATCTCTTTACTTTTTTATTCAAAAAATGGTTAACATCATCATCCCCCATGGTTAACCTTCCAGTGTGATGAATATGCATCAATTTTTTATATATAGTTTGTTGTTAAAAAAAATTACCATTTTAACATGTTGTTACAATTAATGATTCTTAGTCCCCGCGTGTTCAACCATGGGGTTGCGGACCCAAAAAAATACATACAAAAGTATTTTCCATTGCGCCACAAGAGTTTGGTTTGTAGATATGCTAAACCCTTGTAATTTGTAGTGTGGTTATCATTATTTGTGTGATAATTCATAGATTCTTTTTTCCCTTTTGATAATTTTTGAAACATATTTTTTGTGAAGGATTTTTAAGAGTCTTTTGAGAAGTTCGAGAGTAAATATACAGCTTTATAGATTATGGATTTAATGTAATTTGAGTCATTTTTCATCATACTTCAAGAGGCCACTCCATTGGAAGCAGACCCAGAGACATAGCCCACACTAGGTGAACTTTATTATCAATATTGTTTGTGTTCTTTGCATTATCTATAGTTGTTTATTTATGTTATCATATTTATATTAAGCTTTTTGTCAAGATTGGTATTTCACAATCAATTCAAGCCTGATAAATCATAGGCTTACGTTAAAAAACCTTGATCAACATTGCTTCAATATAAACATCACGAGTTGCAATACACTCTACTTCTACAGTGTTGAGTGTGACAAATTTCAATTTTCTACTTCTTTAAGAAATCATAGAAGAGCTCAAACTAAAGCATCCTCCTAAAGTACTCTTCTTATCATCTGCACTCACTACCTTGTAAAAATATGTATATCCATGCAGTTTTACATCATTGTTTGATTCATATCTCAAACCATGACTAATTGTCCCATGACCAAGTGTACCATGTTGGTACTCCAACATATGTTGAACTATATTTCTTGGCTTCATCATAAATTGATATGCTTCCTTCACTTGAATCATCATCTTGGTTTCTTTTGGTTACCCCTAATTCGGTATTCTTTCTTAAATAGATCTTTTTGTGGTAAACCTAACTACTCCCTTTGACACTGATGTTATTAGAGTGCGTCAACTATCTAGTCAGAATCCTTCTCTTTGAATCCATACATCCACTCCCTTTGAATCTAAGGCAATTGTTCCTAAGAAATCCTTCATTGCTTCCTAGTTTCGATCAATGCTACTCCCTATGACACATGAGTTATTTTTCTTTCATCAAATCATATAGGATAACCCTTGGTCCATCAATCCAAGTGTACCAAATATGAGGAGCTTATAGCTTTATTTCTGCTTATAATTATAAAACTTTTTCATGTACCTTACAAGCTTGAAGTAGCTCTTGCATACACTTATTATTTCATTAACGAAGTCAATCTCTACATCCATCTGATGTTGTTTTCAATATAAAACATAAAGATAATAAAATTTGAATAGAAGTGTACTTGGCATCATAGTCTTATCCTTCTTGTTGGGATAATCCTTCATTTTGTACTTGTTTCCATCTATTTGGAAGTCATAGTTGACTTCTTTATGACACAAATCAAGGCATGTGTTCATCTTGTTGACCTATCTGCTCCCTATAAGTCAAAATATTATTTATCACAATATCTCTCAACACAAGTCCACTTGTCACAATATTTTCTTTGTTCCTCCATTTCCTACCATATTCTAGGTTGTCTTTAATATGTACCTTCAATCCTGACTATGAGGCCATGGAAGAACAATTTCAACTAAGAAGAGCATTCAAAGGAAAGAGACTAACTATTAGTAAAATCAAGAATAATAGTAATAATCAAATAAGAGATGCTTATTTTTTAGGTCCCTCATAATATTTACACTCTTTGCATCCATCTTGCATCTTTATTAATCTTATCCATGATCATTATGATGTCATTCCTCCCTTACAAAGGCTAGAGTTTCTATTTTCAAAAGAAACGTCTAATCCTAGGGTTTTGTTCATAAACCATAGGGATTTCTTGTTCAAACATTAGATGAAATTCAGCCTAAAAGTTCCCATGATGTTTTAACCTACATAATATGTAAACCAATCAAAATCATTTAAATTTAAAAAGAGGTACATGCAAATATTTTAAAGGGAAAATTAAAAAAAAAAAAAAACTACTTTTTTAATTATATTTTTGGCTTATATCCTTATAGGTTTACTCAAATTTCAAGTGTAAACACTTGTTGGATGCGGAATTAATTCCATGTCCAACAAGTACCCATTATGCATACTTTTGAGAAGACCCACATTGATAAAAATGAAGATACATTAAAAAAGTGTGTTCAACACGTTTTTTTAATGTATCTCCAATTTTTATCATTGTGGGTCTTCTCAAAATTATGCATAATGGGCACTCATTGGATGTGGAATTTATTTCCACATCCAACGAGTGTCTACACTTAAAATTTGAGTAAACCTACAAGGAGATAAGCCAAAAAATACAATTTAAAAAAGTAGTTTTCTTCTTTTCCCTCCAAAATTCATAACTCTTATTTTATTATTTTTCCTTAGGAGGCCACTTTTAGGTTGAAATTTCCTCTAATGCCCCTTTTTGTATACTAGCATTCACAAACCCTATAATTTTAGTTCTTCATTTTGAAATGGAAAAAGCCTAGAGTCCTTGGTCCAAATAACTTTGTTTTCTCATAATCATGTAGTAGCAGCAAAAACTAGGTCTTCATTTCAAAGTGCAAGGAATGAGTCCAAGTACTTAAACCATTAAAAAATGCAAGGCCTTATATAGCAACACATATGTCATCAATTATTTAATAATTTTTGGAAACAATAGGTTCATCCAATATCCTTGGTCTATGATGATGAGACAATTCCAGATCAGCAATTGACTTTGATTTTTAATCTTGAAGAGGGACTTGGGCTCTTTTCCATTGTAAGCAAGATTCCTTCATCAAGAAGTGTTATGGAAGTGATCATCCATCAGCCAAAAAATATAAATATCCTTTAATCATATGAGAAACATGTTTTGTAATATATCTTACTTATTTTAAGGGAAGCACATGTTCGATACTTCTCTTAGAGCTTGAATTGTAATGATGACATTTCTCTTTGTAATATCAAGACAACTTTCATGTCACATATAACCAATATTTCTTTGAATACAATGCATAAATAATGAATGAATTTTATCATACCTATTAATGGCTTCTTTCAACTTTCCATGCTAGATCTTATCATCATCACATGCCATGTATCTTAACAGTGCAAAGTATTAATACTTTGTGACAATTTTTTGCAATATTTCCATGGAAAAAATTGAAGTATAAAAATTTAATACATGTCATTTCATGTTTTCAAAGGTTCTATTCTTGCAATATTTATTCAAGCCTTAATAGTCTCATCTTATTGAGAATACCTTTTGTCTTCAAAAACTTGAAGGAGGACTTGGCCTTTTATTGTAAGTTTTGTCATGTCGAATGAAACATTTACAATGCAACTTCTAAGACTTTTATTTAATAATGCAAGATGTCAATACCTTGTAGCTTCAAGACAGTGTCATTATTTAGTGCACTTTTCAAAGATATATGGGCAACATATTTTAAGGAGAAACATAGATTTGTCATCCCATATTCCAGGTGTTCAACATAGGTATATAGATTGCGTATTTATTTTGTGATTGTTGTGTAACAACTAAAATTGTGATATATTGTCAATATCTTTTAAATGTGACCATCATGCTACAGTACAATAGATCTGACCTTTGATACTCTTCTATGAGAATATCATAGTCCTATTTCATTTCTTAAAATAAATTTGAACCAAGCATGTGATAAGGCTTATTTAGGATCATTATTACAACAAAAACCTTTGATCAATGAAGCTAACTTTAAATAATGATACATACCTTTTATTCAAGCATCAAACCGCAAATGTATGGATATTGTTGATTCTATGCATTTTTAATATATTCATCACAAGAGATGACTTCGTTGGCTTTTTCTTAGGCAAGGACACTTGAAATCAAAAGATGTATGAAACTTCTCCTTTTTAGTGAGAGAATGTGAACAAGGTATGCTTCAGTATTGTAACCTTATTTAATCTTATCTATGCCCTAGAGTTGCATAAGTAAGTTTAAAAATTTGATAGGATATGAAAGAATGATTACAACCAAGCAGAGGATACATAGACAAGAAAATAATTCAAAATTAAAGACAATAATAATAGGCTTAATAAAAGAGGAAAGTTATAGAATATTTATCTTTGGAGAAAATTTAACTCTCTCTTACTCTTGGACTTCTCGAATCCATCATGAAAATCAACCTCTTTGGTCTGATCTAATTTATTCCTTGCATGATCTAGGGTTTTCTTCTTTCAGTAGAAATATCTCATCCAAGGTTTTGTTCGTAACCCTAGGGTTTCTCTTATTTAATCCCTTTTAGATTTATAGGGTTTACAAACCCTAAACATCAAAAGGTCAAAACCGTAATTACTATTTACATAAGAGATAGTTCAATCTAGGGTTTTGTCTAAAACCATAGATATCTTATTCAAAGTATTCCAAACCGTAACTCCCTGCAAGTCATATTCAAAAATCCATACATTCCCATGTTAATATTGATTCTTAATCAAAATGGCCTTCTAGTCTAAATCACTTTGAACTCCATTATTAAAGAGGGCTTGGTATCTTCTTGTAAAATCAGAAAAAAATTCACATGTTTCAATAGCTATTGTAAAAAGATAGAGTCTCCATGCCTTCATGATCCTATTGATTAGATACTTTAGCTTCGCTTTGAGCATGATTTAAAACGATTGTAGGTCTTCTGGTAGGTCACCAATAATGGCCTACACATGGTTCTTTAAATATTCCTTTTAGATCATTTACAAGGTCCTCTAATGCAATTTAATCTTTCAAATAAAAAATAATTTTGACACAAGTCTTTAATACAGACTTTATTCATTAGACCTATAGTTTGATAAGTTGTTACTTCAACATTCTTGAGAAAAATATGTTGCAATGCATCTTAGTGATCATACCTTTTGTTTATGGTCCCTTTGTTTAATCAATGCTTCTTTAGATATTTATCTATTTAGGTCATCAAGTATTCTTTGACTCAGTAGCTTCGAATCAATACCATAGAGTTTTCTAAGATTTTACCCCTCATTCGTTACTATAGTAGTACCACAAAAGTAATTTGGTCTTGAGAAAATCAAACTACTACAGAGCCTTAGATTGTAGTCACAATTACGAAATTCAGAAGTGTATCATAGAGAAAATTGATCTTGACCACAAGTTGGATCATATACCACAGAAATTTGGATAGGTACTTCTTCACAAGGGCTAGGTATGATCCCTCACAAGAACAATTCATTTTTTTCACCACTGAGCAACTCAGATCATCATCATAGAGTAGGACATCATTGAACTTGGATCACCATCATAGAACTCAGATTAATTCAAGAACTTGGATCATCTCATACTGAACTCAAGTCACTATAACAGAACTCGGATCACTTCAAGAATTCAGATTATGTCATCTCAAACTCGGATAATTTTCATGAACTCGTAAAACTTCACATCATCATTACAAAATTATGCCACAAAATAATTTGGGCTACTTCACAAAGATAACTTGAATCATAGAGGGGAGGACATCACCACAGTAATAATTCGTACTTCTTCTCAAACTACTCTTTGAACCTAGCTTTGATACCATGTTGAAATTCGATTGCAAATTGAATTTCTAATCATGATAATTACTTGTGACTGATATACATGTTTCATTGTAGCATTTACATTATTTAGTTATGTCATCAAGAAATTACGCATTCAAAAACATTACAAAAAAAAAGGGTAGAGATCATAGTGCACAAGAGAAACCAGAGATTGGGCTAGTGGTGAGGGAAAAACCACAAGAGGAAAACCCAGCAACTCCTTCCTTATAGAATCATCTTCAACAAGAGAAATATAGGTTAGTGGTAATTAGATAATCGTTCTCCAAATTCCAATCCAGCCCTCCAATATCTCTAGGATAAGATGCCTCAAACACAAATATGTCATGCCATAGAGATAATTTGCATTATTTCTCAGAGATATTGCTTCATACTTTGCTTCCCTTCACAAAGAGATCTAGCCTCATATCTTCACCTTCCACATAGATATATGGCCTCAAATAGAACTCGCATTTGAAAGATATATAAGTTGATATGAAGTGCCCTTTTGGGAGGATATATATGGGCTATTTATAGCCTTCTAGTCAAGTGAAAGGGCGCCACATGAAGTTAAGATGAACTTACACTTGGAGAGTCAACTTGGTAATTTGAAGGACAAATAAATAGACCATAAAAAATAAATTTTATTCTTTTGTAAAATCCATGGCTAACAACCCTTTCATGGATTTTATTTTGAAAAATAAAAATAATCTTATTAAATCAAATACATCAATGATTTAATTATTATTAAGACTAACAATAGCTACATACTTCAACATTATTATCATATAAGCTTTGGCCATTGATAATGATAGTGTGTGTGTGTGTGTTAAATGGTTAACTAAAAGAGAATATTCAGTTTATTCTCTTAATCCAAAATATGTATTTGAAAGCTTTGTTAAATAAGAAAAAAAGTGTTTAACTAGAAAGATCACTTTGAGTGTGTCATGAACCTTGCACCAAAAAATGATAAAAAGCCAATAATTGCAGTTCTCTTCAAGGGTAAAACATCCTTTGGATGCAATATTTACCTTTTGTAAGGGTGTCACTTGGAGTATATCAAAATACTGCTTTATCTGAAATATCCATGTTACAAGATCATTATCATCAAACTTCTTCATATCAATCTTGATAATGTAGTAATTCCTTGTTGTTGACTTGAGATCTTGATGATCTAGATCTTGGACTAAAAATTCATGGTTATGGTTCTATGATTCAATATTTTTTATCTCCACTTGTGATAACATACTCCCCATATGAGATTAATTCTCAACAACATGCTTCTCCTTATGTTGATGATTTCCTTATATCTCCACGTCTCTTTTAGGAATATCTTTTCATAGTATGTTTTGTAATTACTTTATTTCTTATCTTATGGATTTTTACATTTCTTCCTTATTTTCTTCATTTTCTTTTCTATTTCTTCCTTATTGTCATTCATCTTTCTTTATATTTCTTCTTTATTTTCATTTCATCTTATTTTATATTGCTTTCTTATTTTCATTCATCTTCTTTTTCATTTATCTTTCAAGTTTTTCGTGAGAACCTAATAAATCCATTTTTTCCAACCTACTATCATCAATTTTATTAACGTTCCTCTCTAATTGAGACAAACTAAATTCCAAGTCTTCACTTTCTTCATGAGTCAATGACGAACCTTCAATATATTTAATCGGTGTAATATATTTCTTTGCAGGCATGTTGGAAAATAATAATAGTACTTCTTTTCATCACAAACTTCAGTCACCCAAAAAAATTGACCTTCTAATCAATAGCTAGGTCACTTACAAGTTACATACCTTAATTTGGAGAGTATCTAAATGCTTGAAGTTTTTCTTGATATATATATGATATTTGAGTCCTTTTGGATCATAAAATTTGGTCCATAATACTATGATATGTCTTTTCTATAATTCCACAAGTGTGAACACAATTTTATGTGCTAAGGTAACATTCCCAAAACCTTTTGATTTCTAGTCTATTCCCATGAGAAAAATTGTAAAGTGTGTCACATGTCCAGTTATTCAAATATAATTATGAAATTTGTGTTTGGGGTACTTCAATATGCCACCTACAGTTTTCATTGTCTGAAAAATATCATAAAAGAATATATAACAAAAATACCAAGTTGACATGTTTAAAATTTGTTGTAATGAATTTTCTGGATATATCCCATCCATGTTCCAATCCCAGAAATCTAAAATATGAAATATTTGAAATTTATTTTATAATTGTTCACAAACCCTAACTTCCATAAGGTATAACTCCAAAAGTATATCGAACCAAATTCTAAAATTTGAACTAGATATTATCTTATATGTCTCCTTAGTAAGTTACAAGTTTCACTACATGAAACCTCCCTGAAAATAAATTATTGTGAAATTTTCAAATTTACTTGTGTGAAACTAATTTCAGGAGCATTTAGGAACCTGGAATTACTTAGAGCATATATCCAAAGTTATAGTAAACCAAGGTCCAAGATATCAAATTTGAACCATATTTTCATCGAGATTTATCCTAAAAGATTTCCAAGTTTCATGCTCTAAAATCTCACAGGAAAAAAAATATAGCAAAAATTTCAAACTGTCCTATTTGAGATTAATTTTAGGAGAATTCAAGAGCCCTAACCGTATTGGAGCATTTATTAGAACTAGATATTACCTGAAATTTCTCCTCAATATTTTTCAAGTTCCACCATCTAAATCCTCCAAAAAACAAATTATAGCAAAAATGCCTTGATGAATTGTTTGAAGCAACAAAATCCTAGGATGATGAGCTCTAATATCAAATTTTATGAAGCTTCTACCAAAAAAATGATAAGAAACTGATAATTATAATTTTCTACGCAAGGGAAACCTACTTTTACAATGAATACAATGTACAAGACAATATTTTATGATCCTATGACTAGGTTACTTTAGAATATATTTCTATTGGAGAAAATAGGTACAATTATAGGGCTTAATAAGGGGTATTATGGTTAACATGGGACTTATATAGGATTTAAGTGTGGATATGAAACTTCTCATGTAATATACTCAAACACAAGACTCAAATCTACCCTACTCATTTACGAAATTCAATTCATGATCGAGAATAAAAATCATATTAACATGCACGAAGATTTATCACACGTACACAAATATTTATCTAGGGGAAAGAAAGTGCTCATAAACCCTTTTTATATGTATTGCATTAATCAAAGAATAGAGATGAAATACATATGTTTCTCAAGCCTAAGCACAACCCGCAAGTGTATAGTCTATCCCTCTGCCTCACTAAATGACTCTAGCCAACACTTAGCCAATTTTCAAGTCCTCCAAGCTCCTATTTATTTATGTTATTCCTTGAGGAATTAGGGCCCTATTAATTAGGAAATTCATCAATTGGAATTGCATAATCCTTCTAGGCGTATCCTCTCACTGCATGCACTACTTGTACAACTTGGAATAGTCTATAACTTATGGTAAATTACCCTTAGACCTTTATCTTAACTGGGTGGCTCAAGTTCTCTTCGTGCATCAATTATTTTGGGTTGATTGATCCATTAACTGAATTAACATTGAGTGGGACTAAAGTCACACTGCATAACTTGAGCTTTCACTAGTTCATGTAACAGTTAGAACTAGTTTAACTAACAATAACTCAATTTAACTTAAGTAAATTGCTAAAAATTAGAAATAAATGATATTGAATCAAAATCAAGCTTCTCCAACTCGAATTAACTTAGTTAACTAAGTGAGAATTTCCATGTCACCTCAATTAAATACATCCAACATTTCTACTGAAATAGAAATTTGAATTATCTCTAGTTTGACCAAGGCAAAGTTAAACTAATATTTTCTTGCTGCATTTTTCAACACTCCCTCTCAGCAAGAAAAGGATTATCAATTACCTTGATCATGCCTCTATGGAACTCGAATTTTCCTCTAGACAAATCTTTTGTCAAAATGTCTGCATCTTGTTCCTCTATAGGAATGTATTCCAACAACATAATCTACCTCTACACACAATCTCGTAGATGGTGATACTGGATATCTATATGCTTGGATCGATCATGAAATACAGGATTTTTAGAGAGTTTGATACAATTCTTATTATCACACTAAATTACAGTAGGATCCATTATCTAACCAAATAGTCCCACAAGAATCTTTCTCATCCAGATCACCTCACATGTTGTTCGGCTGACAGTCATGAATTTTGCTTCTACTGAGTTGAGTGAAATTGATCATTTATTCATGTTGTACTAGGAAATTATTGTGTACCCAACACTGAAAATTCATCTTGATGTGCTCTTGCAGTCTAATGGACTCCTCGCCCAATCTTCATTTGTGAAGCCTTAAAGCTTCACTCCCTATGTCTTTCTGTACCATAGTCCAAACTAGGTGGTGCCTCTGAGGTACCGAAGGACATGCTTAACTTCCTTCCAATATAGTTTTTTTGGCCTAACCACAGCTTGGATAAGTTGGTTGACTGCATAACACATATTTGGTCATGTGTTCACAATATACATTAGTGAACCCACAAGTTGTTGATAAATGGTAGCTTCCACTTCCTCGCCTAAAGTGACATCCTCTTTCCTCCAATTGTCTGCTAAAGGAGTCTCCATGGTTTTGCTAAAGGAGTCCCGCATCCTTCATTTCAAATTCTCTTGCAAGGTCCTACTTGCAAGATCTAATCAAATTCTCATCATCGGTCAAAATAAAATCATCAACATATAAAAACAATAAGCAATAATTTACCTTCTACCATAATATGATAAAGGTTTGCATCTACTTCACTTTTGGTGAAGCCCAACTCGGTGAGATAGTTTTCAATCCTAGTGTACCAAGAATGGGTTCTTGTTTGAGTCCATACAGGGCTAACTTGAGTCTGCGCACATGCGACCCTCTTTAAAAGGTCTCAAAACCTTCTGGTTGCTCAATACACACCCCCTCCTAATTAATTCCATTGAGAAATGATGTCTTCACATCCATTTCGTGGATCTTCCACCCCATCTGCACAGCCAATGCAAGAGTAAATCTAATGGATGAGTACCTTGCTACAAGAGCAAAGGTCTCCTCATAGTAAATTCCCCCAACTTGAGAGAATAATTTGGCCACAAATTTAGCCTTATGCTTCTCTATGCTTCCATCTGTTGAATGCTTTACATTGAAGATCTATCTCAAACCCACCACTTATTTATCTGTTGGTCTTGGGACCACTTCTCAAACATTGTTCTTGACCATGGAATCATATTCCTCCACCACAGCATCAACTCATACAAGTTTCTCTACTTCTTCCTTGAAACACAATGGCTCAGTCTCCATAAACTCATTCATCAGAGCCATGTAGCCAGTTTACCGATCAGGTGACCTCCTTTTCCTGTGATGTAAAGTGGGTGCTCCCATATTCTTTCTAGAATCATGCAATAATCTCTTAGCTTCCCTGGTTCTTTTCCTTCCTTCTCTGGATATTTCTACTTGAGTGGCTATCTCCACTCTATGCTCCTCATCTTGTGGCTACTCCACAACTTCTTAAGGTTCTTCCTTTGAAGCCAAAAGCTCCTAATCATGATGCAATTGAATATCCTTCTCAATATAACACCTCATTGCCTTATCATCATCAAAATTCGCATCCCTTTGCACAATTTCCATTCTAAGGGATGGAAAGCACACACTAGTTGTGAGGAGTTTCTATGTACCCCTCAAATATCCCCAACTCTACTATCGTCCCTAGCTGCTTCCTTGATTCTTTGGAGACATGGAAGTATAATGAAGCTCCAAAAATATTTAAGTGTGACACATTTGGATTCCTCCCCAAGAAATCTTGCTCCAATGTACTCATGCCAAGAATCCGATGAGGAATCTTGTTCTACAAATAGATCATTGTGTTGCATGCTCCAGCCCACAAGTGTAGTGGTAGGACTTGTTCATGAAATATCACCCTTTCTACTCCCACAATACTACGGTTCTTTCTCCTCAACCACCCCATTCTACTATGGGTTGTTGGGTCCTGTCAACTACCATCGAATGCCTTCCTTTGAATAGAAATTTTAAACTCATTCGACACATACTCACCTCCATTATCGCTCTTGAGAGCCTTCACTTCTTACTATTTTCTTTCTCAACAAGCACCTTGAATTCAATGAAATTGGAGAAAGTCTAATATTTCTTTTGCATGAAGTAGATCTAGCACTTCCGTGAGAAATCATCTACAAATATAACATAATATTTTTTCTTGGCAATGGAGGTTGTCAAGAAAGGTCCATAGATATCAGAGTGGATCCTTTCAAGTACTCCATGTGCCTTGTTGTCATGATCATGGAAATTGGCTTTTGTGTAATTCCCAAGGTACACCCTTTGCATGTATCCTGCTTCTCTTTTGCTCCTTTGGGGACGCATGTGGTAATCTATTGCATAATCTTCAAAGTGCCATGATGAAAATGGACAAGTATTATATGCCATAGTTTGTCAACATCTCGACTCTACACCTTCTTTGCCTTTGTGTTGAATGTAATATAGTCTTCCACATCCAACTTGTATAGGTTCTTCATATGAACCTAGATATGCTTCACTTGTCTCGTGGCTATGTGTCTCAGGAATTTTTTCCCTTTGTTGAATATCACATCATAACCACAGTCTTCCAATATTGCAACGAGGATTAGGTTCTTCTTTAGACCCAGGACAAATATCAGATCCTTGAGCTTGAGAGGGGAGTCTGACTCCCTCTAAAAGGTGACTGTACCAATCTCGGTCATGTTGTACCTTCCATCATCTCCCATCTCAATGTGCATCTAGAGATATTTCTCCTCCAAGTAACTAAAAAAATATTTGTTCCTCTTCATGTGGAACGAGGCACCAATATCCAAGTCCCACACACTCCCCATCATTATGTTTGTCATGCATGCATGACAGTGAAGTCAAGCTTGAACTGTGAAGCCAAGCTTCACCTACCACTCCTCATAAGGTCTTCTTTATTTCCTTCTTGTGTGGACACCTCGTGGCATAGTGCCCAAGTTCATTACAGTGAAAGCACTTGATTTTGGACAAGTATTTCTTCTTTTCCCCTTGATTTGAATCTCCTTTGGATTGGGATTTATTCCCTTTCCATTTATTTTCCTTTTCAACCAAGGTACAATTTTCTTCATCCTCACACTTAGAAGAAGTCATGTATCTAGTATTTTGCCTTATTTTCTCTTGTACCAAATTAGACCATAGGCATTCGCAATTTGGTAATTTTTCCCTCCCATTCACCGAATCTTGGTCATTGTGCCAACTCTTGGGAAGGCTTAGAAGGCCTAGGCTTACCAAATCATCTTCCACAACAATAACCCTAACACTACCAAGTTCGTCACGACATTATGTGAACCTACTCAGGTATTGCAAGATGGTGTCATTCTTTTGCATCTTGATATTTCGAAGCTTGTCCTTGAGTGCAGCTTCCTGTGGTCTCTATTGTTCTAGAACAAATATTTCAATGCTTGCCACATTACATACGGAGACTCTTTCTCATTTATATTTGAGACAATATGGTCTCTTACTCACTCCAATATGATTCTCCTCACCTTGGCTACACACTTCTTCCATTCTGCTAGATTCTGAGTATCAGTTGTTATCTATTTCTGGATATCAGTATCAACAAATTCCTTCAACCCATTATCTTCCAACACTACCTCTGTGTGGTGCTTCCAAGAAACATAATTCAAACTTCCCTCTAGGGCATACTTGAGTCTTAGTCCATATAAATTCATCCTTATAGATTTGAAGAATTGATCCTGCAAATTCGATGCTCCTGCAATAACAACTTTGAAATCTCTTTTCTATTATGAATCTTTATATGATATCATGTAGAAATTATGTGTAGATCTGAAACTGTTCATGTAATGTACTAAAACACAAGACTCAAATCTACTCTACTCATCTTCGAAATTCAATTCACAATCGAGAACACAGATCATAAACATGCACGAAGATTTATTACACATGAAGAGAGATTTATCTAGGGTAAAGAAAATACTCAAAACATCTTCCTATCTGTATTGCATCAATTAAAGAATAAAGATGAAATACATATGTTTCTCAAGCTTGAGCACAACCTGCAAGTGTATAGTCTATCCCTTTGTCTAACTAACTAACTCTGGCCAACACTTAGCCAATTTTCAAGTCCTCCAAGCTCCCATTTCCTTGCGTTGTTCCTTGAGGAATTAGGCCCCTACTAATTAGGAAATTCCTCAATTAAAATTGTGCAATCATTCTAGGCTCATCCTCTGAATGCATGCACCACCTATAGAACTTGGAATGGTCTACAACTGATAGTACATTTCCCTTGAACCTCTATCTCATCTGGGTAGATTGAGTTGTGTGCATGCATCAATTATTTTAGGTTGAATGATCAATTAACTGAATTATCACTGAGTGTGACTGAAGTTGTAGTGCACAAATTGACCTTCCACTATTTCCTCTAATAGTTAGAACTAGCTTAACTGACAATAACTCAATTTAATTGAAATAGATTGCTAAACTCAAGATTCTCTAACTCGATTTAACTGAGTTAACTTAGTGACAAGTGTCATACCACCTCAATTAACTACCTCCAATATTTTTGCTAAAATAAAAATTCAAATTCTCTCTAATTTAACCAAGACAAAATTAAACTAAAATTTTCTTAATACATTTTTCAATAATAAAAAAATAATCACTAAAAAATTATAGATCACAACTCAACATTAGTATGATATATAATCCACTTTAACATAAAAGAAATGTAAAACTTGTCAACTCTCCTGAGCAAAAATAATAATTTTTATAAATTTATCATAAAATAAACACCAAAAAAACACCATCAAACCAAAGTTAATAAGATTATTCCAATATTCCAACACAATTATCATATCACATGATCTACCTAATCAAATATAATATTATACCAACTCCAAAACATTTTGGAAAATTAACATTTATATTTTATAATTACAAGACACTTATGATGAATAGCGTGCCACTATAAAGAAGCTCTTGCAATTTTTTATCAAATTAAATTGAAATTGCAAGAAGGTATTGCAAATTTAATATTTCATGTCTAATATATGTGATTTGGAAAACGAGAGATCTTAAATAAAAAGATTTGTAATTTTATTAAGAATCAGTATTTCTATTGACCTCGAATGTCGTATATAATATCAAAATTCAACTTATTGTTTAATTTTTTTTATTCAAACCATAAATAAAATTACAATATAATTATAAATTTATTTTAATTTTAAATCTATTAAGTGTTAAGGGATCAAATCTTTTGAGATCTGCGTAAAATTTAAATAAAAGTTTGCACTTTGAGAATTTTTGATGCTTCTCGAAGCTTGATGGATCCAAACTTAAGATAGATTTAGGATGGTTTAATTATAAATTTTAATTTTTAGTTTAATTTTTATTTTTTTGTAATTTCACTAAATACAAATGATTTAATTATCAATTTATTTATTTTTCATTTTTATATTTATTTAATTTTATTGGATCAAAAATGTTTAGATAACATAATATTATAGGGCATTACAATATCTCTTCCATGCTCGGATGGAGAGTGTCTTTTGTCTCAAAAATTTAATAAACTTAAATTTAAAAAAATAATATATATATATATATATATATATATATATATATATATATATATATATATATATATATATATATATATATATATTTGATTGTGAAATGAGAGATGGTTTTTGGGCATGTGGTATCAGTGAGCCATGGTATTGGCCCATGGCATAGTATAGTTAGTAATATCCATGGTAAGTGGGGTGAGTATCGATGGTTAAAAAAATTGTTATATTGTAAGTATCATTTTGATTATGAAATGAGAGATGGTTTTTGGGCATGTGGTATTGATGAGCCATTGGATTAGCCTATGGTATGGTATGGTTAATAATATTCATGTTAAAATGGGGGTGAATATCCGTGGTTAAAAATATTGCTATATTGTAAGTATTAAGATTTTATGTGCTTATTAATCAAATTTAAATATGGTTACAAAATTATTCTTTTAATTTATATGGTAAAATGGATGTTAATTTATAGCTAATATTTATCTTAGCTATATATTAATGTGATGGAGGTGTATATATATCTCAAAAGTGATTATATTTTTTTCTTTTTGGATTTAATTAAAAAAATGTTATAAAATTAGATTCAAATAAAATATTTATAAAGTATTTTGATTATGAAATGAGAAATAGTTTCTTTTTTTTGTCACGGGTTTTCAGATCTAGCGTTTGAAGCTGGACAAAAACAGGGTCAGGGTAGCAAAACTGTTCAGGAGGGGACAGATCCTGACCCGACAGATGGTAAACGAGGGGTCCATAGGGACCCCCACATACAAACAGATTATCATGAATAAACAGCCAACTCAGGAAGGGGTGCAGATATTAGGGCTTGATAGGTCAAAGCCAAAGGAAGGGACCAGCAAGAGCAGAAATGAAAACGGGGAAAAGGCAGAGCAGTCTGCCCATAAGCTGAAAGGGAAAGAGAGTAACCGAAGAGTCAACGGTAATAGCAAGGCAAAGGAGGCACAAGCAAACCCCACACAAGAGAATAACCAAGAGAAGGAGCAAGAGAACAATGAGAATATAGCTACAGAGAAAGAAAATGAGGCACGGAAGAACACTCAGGAAAATATCACTAACAAACCCACTCAGGGACCATGCAAACCAAAAGTGGCAGAAGTTCTAAGAGTTGTGCTAACAGACCCCGAAATACAAGCCTACAGAGACCACATGACTGAGCATGCAGTGATCTGCAGGTTCATGGGTCTGTGGCCAACGGAAAGAGTGTGATGTCAATGGATAAAACAACAATGGAAACCCAAAGGAGATGTCAGACTTCACCTAGGAGAAAAAGGTTTCTTCACAGTTGTGTTCTCCAATCTGGAAGACAAGGACAGAGTATTCGATGGAGGCCCCTACTTCTTCGCTTCAGCGGGCCTCTACATGAAACCTTGGAAACCCAACTTTGTGCCAGAGAAGGAAACCTTCACACAGGTCCCAGTCTAGATCCGCCTCTTTGCACTCCCAATAGACTATTGGAGCTTTTCCTCTCTTAAACAAATAGGTGACAAGTTAGGGACATTTATCAAATCTTCAGAGGCCACATTGCAAAGAAGATACACTTCATGCGCTCGGATCTGTGTGGAGATGGACGTTTCAGGAGCATTGCATGAAGGTCTGTGGCTGGAATATAGAGATGAGGACTACCTCCAAGCTATTGTCTATGAGCAAATTCCATTTCGTTGCAGAAAGTGCCATGAGCACGGACACTTAATTAGGGAATATCCTTTAAACAGAACACCGGAAACAGACACGGAGGAACAGGAAGGAAAGTTCAGAGATACTTTCACTCGACCAAGAGCAAGAGAGAGAGCAAACAGGAGGCGACCAAGAAAAACTAGCGAAACACAAGCTAACACAAGTAATTCTTTTGAAGTATTGGAAATCGAAAAGGACTTAGAGGACCATAATAAGGAGAACAAGAACAGTGTGTCAAACAAAGCAGCAACCGAAGCTGTAACCAAAAGTATGGAGGAGGATAATCCAAACAGCACTAAAAAAGATCAAGAGGGCACAGAAGGAGCAAATGAGGACTCAAAAATGTTCACAAGTGATATAGGTAGTGAGCAAATGGAACTCCATGAGGTTTTAGGTCTGGAAGGATTTAATCTACCAGACATGGTGGAAGATTGGAAAAAGAAGGGGATGGAAAACATTTCGGAGGAGGAAATCCAGAAAATCAATGCAATACTCATAGCCAAGAAAAAGGCCGAGATGGAGATGCATAATAGGAAACTGGGCGTAGCAAAAGGAATGGGACTTCAAACAAAAAGTGTACTTCAAACAACCTCTGGCTCGAATCAGAGGAAGAAAAGAGGACGCAAATCCAATAATGAAGCACTGCAAGAAATGGCACATTTGCTCTTAAACTCTGGTAAGATGAAAGCTCTAGAAGCCTTCTCTATTAGATCTTAAATCTTAATGTATTAAAATGAAGGTCATCTCTTGGAATGTTAGAGGGCTCAACAGCCAAACAAAACAGAGACTGTTAAAAAGGAAAGTCCAAAAGGAAAAACCGGATATTATTTTTGTGCAAGAAACTAAATGTGCGAGTAATATTATTCAATATGTAAACAGGAAGTTAGGTAGAAGAATGGAATATATGGAAACAAACAGTCATGGGTGGGAGGGAGGTTTAGTGACTTGGTGGAATCCTCATGTTATCAAAATCCTCTCCTCGGAGGCATCCAGACACTTCATAGCCTTAGAATTTCAAATAATAGGCAACTCATAAATCTACTTGTGCATTAATGTCTACGGGCCTCAAAGGTTAGAAGAAAAACTAAGGTTTCTAAGTTCTCTAATGAATCTGAAGCTTAGATATCCCAGAGCGAAAGTAATCATAGGAGGGGACTTTAATATGATAACCTCACTTTCAGAGAAAGAGGGAGGAATCAGGAAGCTAAACAAGGATTCTGAAGCTTTCATAGAGTTCATAGTTTCAGCTAAGTTAGTCGATATTCAACCTAGGAGTGGGGCTTACACTTGGAACAACAGAAGGGGAGGGGAAAGGAAAATCGCCTCTCGTCTTGACAGATTTCTTATTTCTGAAAGTCTGCTGTTGGAGGGTGTAATAGTAGACTCTGACATTCTTCCATGTTGAGGATCGGATCATTGGCCAATATCACTGATGGCTATGATACAAGGCACGCCTAGAAACAAACCCTTCAGGTTTGAGAAATTTTGGTTGGAACACCCGAACTTCATAAAGCTTGTCGAGAAGTGGTGGCAAGAACCATTGGAAATCAGAGGCACCAAAATATACAAACTTCAGGGCAAACTAAACCACATCAAAAATAAAATCAAAGAATGGAACACAAAAGTCTTTGGAAACATATTTAAGGAGAAAGCCAAGATAGAAGAGCAACTAGAGAAGATACACAAAGATTGGATTATGGGGGATAGTAACCGAGACACTGCAAACCAAGAAAAACGTTTAATGCAACAATGGAAAAATAGGTGCAAACAGGAAGAAATCCTTTGGAAAAAAAAATCTAGGATACAATGTCTCAAGGAAGGAGAACAGAACACCAAGTTCTTTCACAGATCGGCACTAGATTATAGAGGGGTTAACAAGATCCTCAGTCTCAAAAATGAACAAGGGGATCTCATTGAGAATCATCAAGGAATTTCTACCCTGCTTACTGAGCATTTCAACAGTATCGCTCAGGAACTAGAGATAGACAGAACTGAAGCCATTGAGGATCTCATCAAATCAATTCCCAAGTCAATTTCTAATGAGAAAAACCTTACATTGACCAGATAAATCTCCTTAGAAGAAGTGGAGGAAGCGGTGAAGGACATGCCTAATGACAAAGTGCCTGGACCTAATGGCTTTACCATCAATTTTTACAAGGCATGTTGGGATATTGTTAAGATGGAAGTCTGGGAAGTGGTGGAGGACTCTCGCCGTTCAACCTCGATTCTCAAATCTCTAAATTCTACCTTCCTAGCTCTAATCCCCAAAGAAGAGGAAGCCATTACCCCTACAAAATTCTGACCCATTGCTTTATGTAACATTCTATATAAGATCATCTCTAAGGTCATAGCAAATAGATTGAAGCCCATTCTTCCAGGCCTCATTTCAGAGGAATAATCTGTTTACGTTGAAGGAAAACAAATTTTGGACAATATCCTGCTGGCACAGGAGATGATTCATACTCTACACTCCAGGAAAGTGGCAGGCATGATGATGCAACTTGACTTATCAAAGGCTTATGACAAAGTCAACTGGAACTATCTGGAAGCTATCTTGACAGCCTTCAGGTTTGCTAATCAATGGATCAAATGGATTCTAGCCCTAATCAAATCGACCAGATTCTCCATACTGGTCAATGGAGCCCATGCCAGTCAATTCTCCCCCTCTCGAGGTCTTAGACAAGGGGACCCCCTGTCTCCTTTCCTTTTTGTTATTTTGATGGAAGGCTTAACCAGGCTTATACGGAAAGCTAAGGAGGAAGGAAAGGTCAAAGGACTACAACCTCTGCCCTCCATTCCAGCCACCACTCATCAACAATTTGTTGATGATACAATGCTTCATGGATCTCCAACAGTCATAGAAGCCTAGGGTTATAAAAGGATCCTAAATCTTTTCAGCGAGGCGTCAGGTATGGAAATAAATCTTTCTAAATCAACTATATTCTTTTTTAATACAAATTTAGCTGTACATAAGAATCTCTCGCGCATTATAGGCTTCCGAAGAGGCAATCTTCCTTCAAGGTACCTAGGAGCTCCTCTAACAGATAAACCGTGGAAAAAATCTCATTGGGAGAAGATCTTAGCTAACCTGGAGAAAAGATGTCAGCACTGGACTCACAGGGCCCTGAATTTTGCTGGAAGGCTAGTGCTTACCAAAGCGGTTTTGCAAGCAATTCCACAATACATGCTCTTCATCATCCCGACACCCCAAGGAGCCCTTCAACAAATAAGAGCTAGACAGAGAACATTCCTATGGACAGGAAATGCAGAGAAAAGAAAATGGGCTCTAGTAGCATGGAAAAAATTATGCAAACCTAAGTACTTAGGTTGGTTAAACCTTCTAGATCCATTCACTATCAACAGAGCCTGTGGGGCCAAACTATGGTGGAAATGGCTGAAAGAACCGAATTTACAGTGGGCTCAACACTGGAAGGCGAAATATGCTCCAACGCAAAGCATCCAGGAATTAATAAGAATGCAAGAGAGTCCAAAGGGATCCCCAATCTGGAACCTAGCAAGGAAAAATCGAGATATTATACAGGAATACAGCTTCTGGGAAATACGCAATGGAGAAACGACCTTCTTTTGGGAGGATGCTTGGCAACAACTTCCCAAATTAGAAAGGCTAGAGTTTGCAGAAACACAAAGAAACTTTTAAGAACAGGGGAGGCTAACGGTTCACCACTACTTGTCTCCGAATAACAGAGACTCAGATTGGAGGAGATGGGCAATCAGTGAAACAGAGAACATCGAGGAAGGGAATAACAATGCCAGCAACTTGCACAATATGTTAGACAAAAGGAAAATTAGGAAGGCAGTGGACAGCGACCAACTCATATGGGGGAAGCAAGGTGGAGGTAACTTCACGCTCAAAGAGGCTCAAATTTGTATCGAAGAAGCAGAGTAGATGGAAAAGGTTTCTTGGAGTAGCAAGGTTTGGGATTCCCAACTCTGGCCAAAAATTAGAACCTTCCTCTGGCTTCTAATGCATAGGAATACGCTGACTTGGGAAAATCTCCATAAGAAAGGTTTCTATGGCCCTTCAAGGTGCCCTCTATGCAACAGGGAAGAGGAGATTATGAATCATCTCTTCAATACATGCGACTCAGCAAATACTCTGTGGAATTGGGTGAAAAACTTCATGCAGTAGACAGACAAAACCAGAGATTCCATCCAGGAGACCATCGAGAAATGGAGAGGTAATTTTTCTGGCAATCAAAGAGTAAACAAAATTTGGAAGATAATACCAGGGTTCATCACCTAGACTTTATGGAAAGAAAGAAACAGAAGGGTATTTCTTAACAAAACTAGGAACATTACCCATTCTTTCGAGATTTTCAAGCAAAACATAAAACAGTTGGTTATGGTTAAATGCAAAACAGATGAAACGATAAAGCTACGGACAATGACTTACAAATATTGAAAAACTTTAACCTAGACAGGGGAGCTGAAACTGTGGCAGTAAGTCGCCAACAGGAGCTCAGAACCACTCCAAGCATCTGGAAGCGACCACCAACTGGCTTCCTCAAGCTGAACTTCGATGGTGCATCGAGAGGCAATCCCGGTCTCGGTGGTATTGGAGGCATCATAAGGAACAGCGAAGGGGAAATTATACATATCTACAGCAGAGCCTTAGGAGAAGGGACGAACAATGAGATGGAATTTACAGCAATGGAATAGGGTCTCAGAATTTTAAGAAACCTACAATCGGGAGCTGCAGTTAATTGAGGGAGATTCTGAGCTTGCTATCACAGCAGCCAGAAGAATGTATGCAGGAGCAAATGCGAGTAAGGTAACGCAACACTAGCGATTGGAAAAAGTGATAAAGAACATAGCAAAACACTTAGGGTGGCCGAAAGGTTTAGTCTTTCAGGCGATACGCCGCAAGGCCAACACTGTTGCAGACCACTTGGCAAATGTCAGAATAGAGAACCCCACCAAGATTTGGGACAGTTGTTGGCAGGACGTCAGTTGCCCGGGATTAAAAAATAAATGTACCCTGCTCTCGAGGCAGGATTTGATGAGTGAAAGGCAGGTTCGAGCGGGTGGGGTTCGACGCGAGCATAATGATATGATAATGATAATCGTGTATGTTGATGAGAGTAGTAAAGGACTACAAGAGTATGAAGGACAGACTGGACAGGAGCATTCAATGCTCAAGCAGGCGAAGGAAAAACTCAATGGAACTATGATCACGAAAGGAGATCGTCGTTTTTGCCATTTCGGGCGATGGGACACCTGGAGAAATACGGAAATGATCAGGAAAGGTGATCGCAAAGGCAGAGCGCAGGATCATCAATGGAATTACAAACCATTAACAAGAAATAATGATGACCTGACAGGCAAGCAATCGGTTAGTGGGCGAATTGTTTACGGTTCTTCTTGCAGCTCCATCTATTTAAAGGTCAACCCAGGCATGAGAAAGGTCACCATTTCTTCAAGCGGCAACCGAACTATCAGTTCCCGTATCCTCAAGGCACATAGCGTTCAGTTAGGTGCAGGTGGAACTATGGCAAGTGGTGGAGAAGCAGAAGATTGAAGAGTTAGAGGCCATCCTTGGTGAAGAGGAAAAGAGTCTGGAACTGCAGGAGGTGGAAAAGGACATGGACTGGGTGCAGGACCTTGGCACAGTTACAACGCGGGCTACACAATTTGTGAGAACTCAGACAGAAATGTGGAGAATGAAGACAATGCTGGCTAAGGCCATCAGCATGCAAGGGGATTATGCCAACCAGGTGCGGTAGGCCCAGCAAACAATGGCGGTTACAAATGAGGAACACATGGCCATTCTAGAAGGGTTGGATTTCAAAATCAGCAGCCTCGAACAGCAATTCGATACGGTCTCGAAAAAACCATTTGTTTTCATCAATCTTCTGAGGCACACCATCAATCAGGATGCCCGAAATGCAAGGGAAACTACGGAGGGGCTCAAAAGCGTTCACCCGAGTGCTCTTCCCTCGCCTTCTCATGCAGGCCAGGCCAAGGCGTCGACAGCGCAGGAAAACTCCAGAAACTATATAGTTCTGGACACATATTGAGTCTCAGCGGTCTGTTTTGCATGTTTTTTGGCGGTTTTTTCTTTATGCTCATGTCTATGGTTTTTTGGTCGGTTTTAGTTATGGGCTACTCTTCTGCTGCCCTTAGACCTGTATGTAATTGAATAGATGTACTGTTTATTTTTTATGATCCCCATTCCTCTGCCGCCCTGGGTGGTGCGCTCCGGGGTTCAATGGTAATCTATATGGCCAGCGATAAGTAGAAGGAGGTCTGTGACTTCTCTGGAAGTTTTTTTTTGTAAACTATGTATTTTTCATCTAATATAACAAGCTGATTTATAAAAAAAAGAAATGAGAAATAGTTTTTGGACATGTTGTATTGATGAGCCATGACATTGGCCCATAGTATTGTAGCAAAACATATTTACAATTTAATAATATCTACGGCAAAGTGGACTTGAATATCTATGGTTAAACATATTGCTATATTGTAATTTTATTGTAAGCATTAAAGTTTTTATGCGCTTATTAATTAAATTTAAATATGGTTACAAAATAATTATTCTATTTTATAAGGTAAAATGGATCTTAAATTATTGTTTCTACTTATATGTTATATATTTTAATGTAATATATAATTTATGATTTTCTTTTATTCATAATTAAATTAATAAAAACAAAATTATAACATAACAAATTGAATTTTATTAATATAACAAATTGAATTTTATTACTTTTAACTTTTTAAGGACACACAACATTTCTCATGGCTCTATTTTAATTTGAATTGGCACATAAATGTTTACCAAATCTAAATTCAATATATTAAACCGACATTAAAAATGTGGACAAATTTTCTTACATTACAATTACACATCACCTCTATACTAAATTATAGAGTATCTTTCACCACAAAAATTTGCAAAAGCTTTAATACTATAAGTTAAAAATCATTTAAAATAAAAGCCAATCATATTCAAAATATCAAAATTTATAACCTACCATATACCTAAAATACATTAGGTATCAACTCTATACGAGTATCTTTTACCAAAAAAATTTGCAAAAGCTTTAATACTGTAAGTTGTAAGTTCAAGATCATTTAAGATAAAAGTCAATCATATTCAAAATATCAAAATTTGTAACCTCACATATACATAAAATAAATTAAATATTGGAAACACGGTACAAATAAATATAAATTCTTAACCGATATATCAATAAAACCAGTATTGTAAGAATAAATATAATTTTTTAACCATTATATCGAATTAAGACTTTAAGACAAAAGTAACTTAATAAAATATATAATATCAAAATAATTCATTTAATATCAAAATAATTCATTTATAATAAAAATAAAATTTGATATTAAAATATAAATATGTACTTTATATCTATATATATAGATATAATTAATCATTTAATTTATATATAATTAATCATTTTAATTTATATATATATATAATTAAAATGATTAAACAAAAATTTATATAATATTAAATTATTCATTTAAGATAAAAATAAAATCTAATATTCAAATATATTAAAATCTATATAGTTTATATATGCATGAGATGTGTTAGAAACTAGTCTATATTCATTTTAATTCTAAATATATTAAGTATCGAGAGGGATCAAATCTCTTGAGGTGCAAATATTTCTTTTCCATGATGCAAATCTATTTGAGTTCAAAACTTGAGGAAATGTTTGCACCTCAAGAGATTTGAACCCTCTTGACACTTATTAGATCTAGAATTAAGATAAGCATGGTAGTTAAGATAATGTACTTGGCACTTCATTGTTAGAACGTAAAACCTAATAAGCTCCTCTATTATACTGTAAACCTAATAACAATATATACCTCTATATTTGCACGGGTCAAGGATATTAACTATCTTTAGTTTAATTTTATTTTTAATGTTATCATTCAATATGCTAAATAAAACTCAATAACAATCGTATCTAAACTAGTTTGTTATGAATATCTAAGAGACATATTCCAATGAATTTTCATGTGGAGGTTAAATCCAATGGTTGACACAGTCTAAACTGAGCAAACTCCAATAATTTTAATGCCGAAAAAAATAAATAAATAAAAATAAATTAAATATTAAAATATTAAATTGAATTAAAAATTAAAAATTAACAAAATGTAAGACTACATGTACCATATTTTATTTTTTTGTACTTGTGTTTCTCTTCACACTCAAAAGTAAAATTTCAAACAAATAAAATAAAATGAATAACATACAAAAAAAACCTAAAAAAATCTAATCTCTAAAGGTTATGTAACAAAGTGAGCAAGGTTGTTTTCCTCAAGTTTTACCTAGAAGATATGTATTCACAAAACTAGAAAATCTTCATGTAGTGCACCTTTATTGAGTAGTTTTATTTGTCAAATCGTAATTTCAAAAAAATAAAATGAAATGAATAACATAAAAAATAACCTAAAAAATTCTAATCTCTGAAGGTTATGTAACAAAGTGTGCAAGGTTGTTTTCCTCAAGTTTTACCTAGAAGATATGCATTCGCAAAGCTAGAAAGTCTTCATGTAGTGCGCCTTTATTGAGTAGTTTTATTTGTCAAATCATATCATGGTTATGATATTTATTGTGGAAATTAGGATGTATATCGATCTAGTTAAATGTTTTTATAACATACCTTTAAATAGGTTACATTAAAGAAAAATACCATGGGAAAAACCATGTGTTTTGAAAACCTAGATCCCAAAAACCTCCATTGGTAAATTTACTATTTTATCTCAATTTTATTTTATTATTGATTATTATTTTTTTATTTAAATTTTATTTTTTTTATGTGATTAGACTAGGGTAGAACCATCGGTTGGTGAAACTTAGATCCCCAAAGCCTCCACCCATAAATTCAATATTTATTTCAAATTTTTAATAAAAATTAAAAAGTATTTCTTTCATTTAAATTTTCTTTTTTTTTGTTTATTTTATATAATTTTGGATATAAGAAAATACAATGGAAAAACCGATGGATTGGAAAAAAACCTATAGCTCAAAAACCTCTGGTTAATTTAATATTTTATGTCAATTTTATTTAATTATTATTTTAATATTTTATTTATTTCAGAATGCAAACTTCTATGATTCATAATCATGGAAAATTTTAAAAACCACCCTAAATTTATTTGTATAATAAATGGGTGAATCTCCATGATACATAGGAAAATGGAAGGTAATTTTATCAATAATATAATATGTATATATAATTTTTTTGGCAAGTCTCTCACCAGATTATATTATCTTGTAAAGTCATGGAAAATCTTTCACTGAATTATAAAGTCTTGTAAGATCTTGGCAAATCTTTCACTGAATAATAAAATAGTGTGAAGTCTTGGCAAATGTTTTGTTAAGGTATGAAACCATATATGATAATAGGAAAACATATTCATTAAACTGTAATATACTAACATACATGTTTGGAAAAAAAAACATAATTTTCTCTTCCTACAAACAATGTTGCAAGTTTCAGTGGTCGTGTGATGCAGGAGCATCCAGCTCAGGGTGAACAAAATGAACGTGTTTGTCTCACGAATTACAAGTTGACAGGTTGACAAGTCATTGTACTTGAGTCTTTAATTTCCTTTTAATTTCTAGTATTTAGGACTTAACAACAAGTTATGTTTTTTTCCTTTAGTTTTTGTTTTGAATTAATTATAGAATTAGGTGAACGGACATTAATAGTTATCCAATGTAACTACCTGTAATTGTTGACAGTTTCTATAATTGTTCAACAAATCATTCAAAAAGGAACAGCTGAGACATCTACAAGGTTGATTCCATCATAGCAGAAAAAAGCAAATAAAATTATACAAAAGGTTTTTATTCAAGATCATCTGAGTCCATTCATAACTAATATTTTCTTTTTTCTTCCCATTCATGATTAACTGAGTGCATTTACAAACAGTAGCAAGAATTGGCATTATAATCGTTTTCTACAAGCGCCAAAGAAATAGCAGAACTAACGAAGCTGAGAGCAGGTGAGGGTGACCACATCAAAACCACGAAGGAGATTTCATATAAAATATCAAGACACCTAATAACAACAACGAGTTACAGTTGCATAACACACTGAGCATTTTGGTAACAGAAGGAATCAGAGCATACGGAAGGTTTCATACAAGAAGCAAAACCATCACAACAATTACGAGGTATCATTCCAACTGAAACATTGCAACGTCCTCATGAATATGTCACAAGCAAGATTATATTAATGCCAGAGTCATTACAGTCCCAAACAAATATAATTGCATTACATGCCCGACAAGAGGACTGGTTTCAAAACACCAGTACCGAAATACAAGCAAAACAACTGTGAATGCTAGACCTGGAGAAGACCTGACAAAGAGTACCCATCTCAAAGCTATTGACAAAATCGAACCAGAAACAAATGAAAGAAGAGCTAAGGCTCTAACTCTAGAAACCCCAACTATTGACAAGAAGTAATAAGAAAAGACCCTACACATTTGAGCCAGTAACAACCAAACCAGAGTCCACATCAAGAGTTTCCAACATGCCACCTGCAAAAATAGCAACTGGAAGTTAGAATCGTGGAACCTACGAAACCCTAAAATGAAATAATGCACAGAGAGGGTTTGAGAGTTTTTTTTACCTAAAGAGCAGCGTCAAACTGAGGGAAGTTTTCAACCGGTCACCAGCCGGCGAAGGAACCCTGCTCACAGAGGAGAAAAATCCTTAGTACAACTATAAAAATCAACCGCACATCTAAAGCATAGAGAGCAGACTTACCACCGTACAGTCGACGAGTTGAGGCCGAATGACGAGCTCCTAGATGGCGGCAACCTAATAAACCACAATCACAAAACCAGTCAAATTATAGAATACATATGGCGAGGGAAGAAGACAGTGTAAGAACAAATGCATTCAGAGGACTATAATCACAAACAGCACTCGTGAAACCTATAAGGTAGGGGAGCCCAGTAGCAAACCACAGAGGACCACGTGTCAAACCCCAAAAGCCCATTGACGAAGTAGGAAGAATAGACAAATTCATCCCACTCTTAGAATCCAGATGAGGAACAAGGTTGTGGTTGCGAAATACCAATAGAACCCATGAATAGAGGAGAGGCTGAAGTTGAGTGACACAGAGCCCACCATCAAAATCGCAAAGGAATAGTCTAGAACCCCTCTCAGCCACTGGAGAATGAAAATGACAAATGCCAAATGAACAAGAGTTTGGTGAGAAAACCAAAGGTGGGACAACAAGTTTCGAGGATAGGACAGGTGTTTTCCTTACACTAATTCACAGGTACCAATCATTAATACATAATAAAAAAATATCCACTATCAAATCTCGAGAAGTTTAATTATTGTAATCACCACACTAATCATCATTTAACCATTGATTAATTGCGAGGGCTACACCCATCAATTTTTGGTATCAGAGAAGGATTGAGTTTTACATAAGAAATGGAAGTTGGAAGACAAGGTCGTGGGAGAGGTATTTGGAGAGTAGCAGAGGAAGGATTACAGGAAGAGATTAGGATCTGAAATGCCTGTTTGGCGACAATAGAGGCAAGAAGGAGAAGGGATCTGAAAGTAGGAGATGACAGTGAAGAAGAAGCTATAGTTACGACAGATGGATCAGATGAGGAAGGACCTGAAATCAGGTTATTGAGATCAGTCTTGTTGGCTAAAAGTAATCCCAAGCCTGAGATTCCAAATTATGATGGCAGTTTTTCCACAGAAGTGTTGTTGGATTGGATTAGCGAGCTGGATAAATATTTCGAATGTGAGGAAGTCATCGAAGATAGGAGAGTTAAATTCGCTACTACCAAGTTGAAAGGACATGTAGCCTTGTGGTGGCACAGTGTCCAAGCAGAGAGAAGAATAATGAATAAATTTCCAATTAAGAAGTGGCCGAGAATGGCCGCCAAGATGAAGGGCAGGTTTTTGCCCAAAGATTACCAAATTTCTCTGCATCGACAAGTACAGAACCTGAAGTAGAAAGGAATGACGGTGAAGGAATACACCGAAGAATTCTACTGGGTGAATTTGAGAGCTGGTTATATGGAAGACACCCTGGAAAAGACAACAAGGTTTATGAATGGCCTAAGGCTAGATATCTTGCATGAAATAAGTATTCTTTCCCCAAGGAACATAGAAGAAGCATACCAGAGTGCCTTAAAAGTAGAAGAGAAGATCACGAGAAATCAGAATGCCAGGAGAGGAAGAGGAACTGGCATAGGGAAAGGACAATCTTTTGGTAGAGGAAGAGTTGCCAACAACAGTGAAGAGGGAAGTAGTTCCAAGACTTCAGAGATAGCAGAAAAAGAAGGAAACACTAGAGGAGGAAGGCCATATCAGAGAAGAAGGGGAAATGGCAAAGGTAGAGGAGCTACCTACCAGTGCCACAAGTGGGGGCACAAATCCTTTGAGTGTCCTGAAGGATAACAAGCTGGCCAAGGGGAGCATATGTCGCATAGCCAAAGGAAGCAAAGGCACCACCCCAAGAGGTAGATAATGTGCCGGAGATAGGGGAGGCCTTAGTTCTGAATAAGGTGTTGTCAAAACCAGCAAAGGAAACAGCTGACCAAATCCAAAGAAAAGCATTATTCTGGATAGTCTGTAAATTACATGGAAAATGTTGCAAGTTGATTATCGACAACGGGAGCATGGATAATCTAGTTGCCACGGAGATGGTGGAGAAGTTGGGTTTGAAACGGTTGAAGCACCTCACCCCATATAAGGTGTCATGGCTGCAGAAAGGCCATCAACTGTTGGTTGATGAACAGTGTGAAGTTGAGTTCCATATTAGTATATACAAGGACAAGGTTATTTATGATATTATGCCTATGGACGTATGTCACATACTATTGGGAAGGCCATGGCAGTATGACAAAAAGGTAGTACATGATGGAAAGACAAGCTGTTACAAGTTCGTCAAGGATGGGATTAAGCACACGCTTGTACCCATTAAGGAGGAGGAGACAGCAAAAACTAGTGGAGTCAAAGCATTGCTGGTGGGAGGAAAGGAATTTTTGAAACAGATTGAAGATAGCAAGATAAAATACGTTTTTGTGAGGAGACTGAGAACAATGGTGTTACACACTGAACTTGCAGATCTACCTAAAGGAATTCAGGACATGTTGCAGGAGTTCAGCGATATTGTGGTGGATGATTTGCTGGATAAATTGCCTCCTAAGAGAAGTATCAGTCATCACATAGACTTTATACCCGGAGCTAGTTTACTGAACAAGGGAGCATACCATATGAGTCCTACGGACAATGAAGAGATCAAAAAACAAGTATAGGAATTGTTGGATAAGGGGTTGATAAGGGAGAGTTTAATTCCCTATGTAGTTCCAATAGTTTTAGCTCCCAAGAAAGGAGGAGAGTGGCGAATGTGCATAGATTCGAGAGCCATCAATAAGATTACCATCAGGTATAGGTTCCCATTTCCATGAATGGATGACATGATGAAATGCTTAAGTGCGGCAATGTATTTCTCGAAAATCGATCTGAAGAGTGGATACCACTAGATCAAAATCAGAGAAGGGGATGAATGGAAAACAACTTTCAAAACCAATGAAGGTCTGTATGAGTGGCTGGTGATGCCATCCAGGTTAAGCAATGCCCCTAGTACTTTTATGCGATTGATGAATGAGATGTTGAAATAATTCATTGGAAAGTTCATGATTGCATATCTTGATGATACATTGATTTTCAATAAAACCAGAGAAGAACATTTTCGACACATTCGACGTGTGCTGGAGAGCTGCAGCAAAACAAGTTGCTGATAAATATGGAAAAAAAAAATGTTCTTTTCTTCAGAGGGAATTGATTTATTTGGATTTTGTGATTGCAAAAAATGAGCTAAAAATGGACCCAGAAAACAATTGCAGCTATCATTAGCTGGCCATCCCCAAAATGTTTGTTCGCAGTTCGTAGTTTTCATGGGTTGGCAAGTTTCTATTGTAAATTCATAAGGAATTTTTGTGAGATCTATGCGCCTATGTTGGACACAATCAAAAAGGCAAGTCAACCTTTCTGTTGGACTGAAACGACAAAGAAAAGCTTCCAGACCTTGAAGACGAAGATCACTGAAAGACTAATTTTGAGGTTACCTGATTTTAACAAACTGTTCCAAGTTCATTGTGATGCTAGTGGTACAGCCATTGGGGCCGTACTTAGCCAGGAAGATAAACCAGTCGCTTATTTGAGTGAAAAGTTGAATGAAAGCATGAAAAAGTACTCGTCTTACGACGAGTTCTATGTTGTCGTCCAAGAATTGAAGCATTGGAGACACTATTTACTCGGTAATGAGTTTGTTTTGTTTTCTGATAATTCTGCATTGCAGTACATAAGGTAGCAGCATAAGTTGAACCACAAGCATGAAAAGTGGGTTGAGTACTTGCAAAGCTTCACGTTTTTATTGAAGCATATTAGTGGACAGGCCAACAAGGTAGCAGATGCATTGAGCAGGAGAGCTTTGCTCTTACAGGAGAGCACGATACAAGTGTCGGGTTTTGAACACTTGAAAGACGTGTATCAGATGGATGCAGATTTCAAGGAGGCTTACGAAGCCTACTAGAATCCTTTTTTGAGGAACAAAAGTCCATTTATAGACTATAACTTACAGGAGAAACTGTTGTTTAAAGGAGGATAGCTATGTATTCCCGACTGTTCGATGAGGGAGAACATCATTCAGGAGAAGCACAGCAGAGGTCTTGCCAGACATTTCAGCTGATAAGACCTTACATCATCTTAGTCACTTTTATTATTGGCCAAAGATGTAAAGGGATGTGAAGTGATTTGTAACTAGGTGTAAAGTGTGTTAGTTGGCAAAAGGACACAGTCAGAATATGGGACTCTACATGCCACTACCTATTCCGAGTAGACCGTGGGACTCAGTCAGCTTGGACTTTGTCTTGGGTCTACCAAGAACGAAGTAAGGTTACGACTCTGTGATGGTAGTAGTAGACCAGTTCCTAAAGATGGCACACTTCATCCCTTGTAAGAAAACCAGTGATGCCACTCACGTAAAACACTTGTTTCTCACGGAAATAGTCAAGTTGCACTATCTACCTAAGTCCATTATTTTCGATAGGGATGTGAAATTTACAGGACATTTTTGGCGCACCTTGTGGAAGAAGTTGGACACACAATTGAATTTCAGCTCTTCTTATCACCCGCGGACCGATGGACAAATGGAGGTGGTGAACAGGAGCTTGGGAAACCTGTTGCAGAGCTTGATTGGAGAAAATTCCCGGATGTGGGATTGTGTACTTGCCCAGGCGGAATTCTCTTATAATGATTCACTGAATCAAAGCACAAGATACGTTCCTTTTCAGATCTTGTATGGCATGCATCCTCACGGAGTGCATGAATACGGGACCTGGGACAGCTGGAACGAAGGAGTGCTGATGGGGAAGATTTCGCCAAGGCGATGAATGATCTACATGAGCAGGTAAAGTCTAAGTTGCAGGACAGCAGTCAACAATATAAACAACAAGCATATCTAAAATGGCGGGAGGTACAGTTTAATGTGGGAGATGACGTTCTCACACATTTACACAGAGAAAGATTCCCCAGGGATGAGTACAACAAGTTGAAGCTTAAAAAGATTAGCCCTTGCAAAATTGTGTGAAAATTCTTTGTGAATTCCTATGAATTACAGTTGCCCCCAGGAATATGCATATCACCTATCTTTAACGTGGTAGATATATTTCCTTACACTGTCAGTCCTAAGACAACAATATAGCACGGCAAGAACGGGACACCCAGACAGAAGGCGGTTCTTGGACGAGGCAAATGCCTTCAGCTCAGCCCCTTGAGATTGAGAGAATTCTCAACACAAAGGTGGCCAAGTGAACTCGTAAGAAAGAGTACCTTCAGTACCTTGCCAAGTGGAAGGACCATCCCATTGAGGACAATTCATGGCTTGATGCGGCATAGATACAGCGGGTAGGATTTTTTGTCGAGGAGCTCATGGAACGAAGCCATGAATTTTTGCTTCTCCAAGAACCTGATGTAGGAGCATCCAACTCAGGGTGAACAAAATGAATGTTTTCGTCTCACAGGTTACATGTTGACAGGTTGACAGGTCATTGTACCTGAGTCTTTAATTTCCTTTTAATTTCTAGTATTTAGGACTTAACAACAAGTTATGTTTTTTTCCTTTAGTTTATGTTTTGAATTAATTACAAAATTAGGTGAATGGACATTAACAGTTATCCAATGTAATTACTTGTAACTATTGATAGTTTCTACAACTATTCAACAAATCATACAAAAAGGAACGGCTGAGACATCTACAAGGTTGATTCCACCATAGAAAAAAAAGCAAATAAAATTATACAAGAGTTTTTTTTCAAGATCATCTGATTCCATTCGTAACTAAGTATTTTCTTTTTCTTCCCATTCATGATTAACTGAGAGCATTTACAAACAATAGCAAGAATCGGCATTATAATCGTTTTCTACAATCCCCAAAGAAATAGCAGAACTAACAAAGCCGAGAGCAGGTGAGGGGGACCACATCAAAACCACGAAGGAGATTTCATAAAAAAATATCAATACACCAAGTAATGACAATGAGTTATAGTTGCAGAACACACTGAGCATTTTGGTAACAGAAGAAATCAGAGCATACAGAGGGTTTCATACAAGAAGAAAAACCATCACAGCAATTACCAGGTATCATTCCAACTGAAACATTGCAATTTCCCTCACGAATATGTCACAAGCAAGATTATATTAATGCCAGAATCATTATAGTCCCAAACAAATATAGTTACATTGCATTTCTGACAAGAGAGCTGGTTTCAAAACACCAGTATCGAAATACAAGAAAAACAATTGTGAATGCTAGACCTGGAGAAGACCTGACAAAGAGTACCCATCTCAAATCTATTGACAAAATCAAACCAGAAATGACTGAAAGAAGAGATGAGGCTCTGATCTAGAAACCCCAACTGTTGACAAGAAGTAATCAAAAAAGACCCTACCAGTTTGAGCCAGTAACAACCAAACCAGAGTCCGCATCAAGAGTGCCCAACATGCCACCTACAAAAACAGCAAGTGGAAGCTAGAACCGTGGAACCTATGAAACCCTGAAATGAAATAATGTACAGAGAGGATGTGAGAGTTTTTCTTACCTAAAGAGCAGCGTTAAGCTGAGGGAAGGTTTCGACCGGTCACCAGCCAACGAAGGAGCCCTGCTTACAAAGGAGCAAGATCCTTAGTACAACCAGAAAATCAACTGCACATCTAAAGCATAGAGAGCAAACTTACCACCATTCAGTCGATGAGTTGAGGCCGAACGATGAGCTCCCAGATGGCAACAACCTGATAAACCACAGTCACAGAACCAGTCAAATTGTAGAATACATACGGCGTGGGAAGAAGACAGTGTAAGAACAAATGCATTTTGAGGACTATAACCAAAAACAACACCCGTGAAACCTATAAGGCAGGGGAGCCCAGTAGCAGACCATAGAGGACCAAGTCTTAAATCCCACAAGCCCATTGACAGAGCAGGAAGAATAGACAAAGTCATCCTGCTCTCAGAATCCAGATGAGGAACAAGGTTGTGGTGTGGAATACCAACAAAACCTGTGAACAGACGAGAGGCCAAAGTCGAGCGACACAGAGCCAACCACCGGAACCGCGGAGGAACAGTCTAGAACCCCTCTCAGACACCGAAGAACAAAAATGATGAATTCCAAATGAATAGGAGTTTGGTGAGAAAACCAAAGACGGGACAATGAGTTTCAAGTTCTGGATAGGTTTTTTCCTTACACTAATTCACAGGTACCAGTCATTAATACACAATCCAAAAATATCCACTATCAAATCCCAAGAAGTTTAATTATTGTAATCACCACACTAATCATCATTTAACCATTGATTAATTGCAAGGGCTAGACCCATCACCATGTTTGTCAAGGTTCTTATTGTACACTCTTTCATATCCTTCTATTGGTTTTGATAATATTCCACAACAAACTTCTTGTAGGCATTGATCTTGACCACTAGTTCTGTCAAGGTATGAGAGATTAATCTTTTCTCTGCCACTTTTCTCAAGCGATCAAATTTAATCTTATTCCATAGACTCCAACTGCGAGATCAAAAAACCACATTGATCCAGGTGGATGTTGGTGGCCACCCACCTATCCCATTTGGACCCCCACAATTGTCTCTTTCAGCATTTTCAGTTTCCTTAATTGTAGCACAACTTACTATTTTTAGCAGTTTTTCGGGTCCTGAACTTCCGGAGCGGTTTTGAGGCCCTAAACGAAATTTTTTGGGAATCCAGGGGCAACACGGGTCCATGGAACATGGACCGGTGTTTCCGTTCCAAAAATGATAATGCTCGAATAGATCTTTCTAATGATCTATTGTACGCGTCAAACGGAGATCGTATGCCAAAGTTACGACCCCGGGAAATTGATGTACCAATTTACCCAAAACGGGGCCCACAATTTGGCGTTTCATCTTCTAAGGGTCGGTTTTGGAATGTGAAGGGTTTTCCATTGTTTCTCAATAATAAATAGGCCTTCGAGCCTCATTGTAACACAAGTCGGAACAGTTCAGAGACATGTAGCCACACATCTCTTCTCAGAGATAAGCTACCATCGTCCTAGCTGGGTTATTTCCAATTCTGGTTGTAAGCATATTTCGGTATTTTCCATTAATGAAATGAAGTGTTATTTCCGCTGCATCTCTCTATTTATGGTTATCGCATCTCTGTATTTATGGTTATCTCTTTAATCTATTGCGTTCCTATTTAAATCCGGATCAACGTGTTACTAAACTGGATTTGTGTACCTATCCCCATAAAAAGAGCCTTCCAAAATGTGGATGTGAAATTCACATCCCTGTCTAAAATCATGACCTTCAGCATGCCATGCAATTGAAATATTTATTTCATAAAGATGTCTACAATTTCCACTGTCTTATAGGTAGATTTACCAGGAATAAAGTGGGTTGTTTTACTAAATTTGTCTACCACCACCAAGATAGAGTCATGTTGTTTTTTATTTTGGGTAGCCCAGCTATAAAATATAATGTAATCCTCTATCATTTCCATTCGGGAATAGGGAGAGTATTGAGAAAGTCTCTAGGATGCTAAGACTCAAATTTTACATGTTTTCATTCCAAAAATTTGGCCAGATACTCAGTGATGTTTTTCCTCATACCGGCCAAAAATACAACCTCTTGATGGCAGAGAATACTTTTGGGTACCCTGGATGAGAAACATAGGGGCTACAGTGATATTCATCCAAAAACATCTGATTAATAACCATTTGATTAGGAACATATATCCTTCCTTTGTAAGTTAACTGATTTTTACCATTTATAGTATATTCAAATTGCTTACCAGAGTTCTGCATTTTCTTGGTTTTCTGCCATATAATTTCATATTATGGGTCCTTAAGAGCAACTTCTTTAAGTTGTTTAGATACATCAAATTCAATGCGGTGATACCTAATTTCATAAACATAGTGCACCTTCCTACTTAAGGAATCCACTGCTCAGTTTTCCTTTCCTTTAAGGCGTCTTATAGCAAAGTTGAACTCGCTCAAAAATGTATTTTGCCTAGCTTCTAGCGCATTTAAATCAGTTTCTTTGAAGAAACTGGTTAAACTACTTTGATCTATCATTAGTATAAATTTCTTCCCCAACAAATAATGGTGCCCACTCTTAAAGCATATACTACTCTAGTAAGCTATAAATTGTAAGTTGAATATCGCTACTCATGATCCTTCAACTTACAGGATTCGTAAGTTATTACCTCGTCGTCCTGCATTAAAACTCCTCCCACAACTTGACATGTGTCCATGCATACTACAAATTCCTTCTTTGGACCAATAACGTTTAACACTGTTGTTGATTTTAATAAGTGTTTCAATTCTTTGAAATTGCGTTAGAATTTAGTTGTCCACTTGAACATTATCCCTTTCTTTTGTAGAGATGTTATGGGGTAAGAAATTATGGAAAACCCCTCAATTTAATGATAATAATACCTAACTAATCCCATGAAAGATTGAATGTTCATAACATTTCTAGGAACAAGACAATCCAGGATAGTTCTGATTTTGTTGGATAAAAAAAAATAGCTTCGGAAGATATTACATGTCCCAAATATTGTATTTGTTCCTTGAAAAAGTCACATTTACTAAATTTGGAACAGAAATGGTTTTCTCTTAAAGTTTGTAGAAATATTTGCAAATTTCCCTTATGCTCCTCTACATTCTTCGAAGAGATCAGAATATCATCGATAAAAATCAAAACAAACTTGTCTAAATAGGGGTGAAATTTTCCATTCATCAAACTCATGAACGTTGCAGAAGTGTTTGTAAGCCCAAAAGGCAACACAATAAACTCATAGTGATCATAACATGTTCTAAATGTTGTTTTACAAATGTCCTCATCAGTAATTTTGATTTGATGATACCCAGATTGCAGGTCAATCTTAGAGAAGATTGAGGCATGCTTAACTTGGTCAAACAAATAATTGATTCTTGGCAAAGGGTACTTATTTTTTTATAGTTAATTTATTCAACTATCTATAATTGAGACATAATCGCAAGGTGCCATATTTTTTCTTCACGAACAACACTGGTGCTCCCCAGGGTGATACACTCGAGTGAATGTATCCCTTATTGAGTAGCTCTTGTAATTGCATCTTAAGTTCGATCAACTAAGGGATTCTCATATGGTATGGGGATTTTGACAATGGGGTTACTCCAGGAACAAGTTCTATGGTAAAATAAATGCTCCTTATTGGTGGTAACCCCAAAATATCCTTTGGGAATACATCTACAAATTCTTGAACTATAGGTATGCTTTCCATAGATGTCATATTATCCTTGTTGTTGGTATAACCCACCTATACTGCAAAAATTTGACAAACATTTCTAGCACATTTCTTCAATTGATTAGCAGTAATAGATCTCAACTTGATATTTCTTTTAATACTATAAATTTCTTGTCTATTCCCTCCTTTTGTGAAGAAATTAAGTGTTTTATCTTTACAATTTATTAGGGTCCAATGCCCCTCCAACCAACCCATCCCAATCAGCATGTCATAATATCCTAGAGGTAACACATTTAAATCTACTTCAATTTGTCGTCCTCCCATATCTATAGGACAACCTTCCACCTTGGCGGCTACCTTACGTTTGGCCCAGTGGCTAGTTCCACAAACCAAGATTTTTTAAACTTAATGCTTGGCTATTGACATAACTCAACTATATTAAGATTGACATAACTAAGACTTGCCCCTAGATCAATTAAAATAGAGATAGGATGATTAGCTATCTTACCTTCAAATTCTACCATTGCAAGTTGGTACTCTGCTTGACTATCTTCCAGGGCTGCATTAATTCTTTGTATATTTCTAGCTACATCTCCCATTGTAGAGCCTTCTTGAACATTCGTAGTTGGTTTTGTTTTAGCCCAGTGGGGATAATTCTTGTAATAGTGGGGTTTCACACAACCACAACACTATAGGGGTGACTTCTGTGACTGTCTCGATTCTAATTTAGTTGGTACTTATGTCTATTTGAATTCATTAGGCGATCTAGTTTTTTGACGATTTTCCCTGGGGAGCCTCCAGTGCTTCCCAGGTAAATATTTATTACGAGGAAACTTGGTGGTTTTATTATGATTTGGAGAACTTTTCAATCCATTTTTACCCATCCAAACTTTGTTGTTTTCTCCCTTTTGTCACATATGCTGATAGCAAATACAAGCTTTTGTTATGGTATCATCCATTGTCTTCAGATTATCGAACTCCAGCATCTCCTTCATGTACGATGGAAGGCTGCTTATAAAAGGTTGCACCTTCGCTTTCTCCTCTCATATTAAGGGACATAACATAACAGAGAGTTAAAATTGGTTACAAAATCATCCGTGGACTACTGCCCCAACTTTAATCATGAAACTCTTTCTCCTTTTCATCATGAAATCTTTCCATTAGATATTTATCCTTAAAATAATTCGGGAAGGTGTCGCAAGTCACTTCTTTCTCATCAATTCTACGCACTATTTTTATTTCCTCCCACCATAATGTGGCTTTACCTTACAACTAATAAACCACTAGCCTAGCCTTAAATTATCATGATACTCACAAATTTGAAAATACTTGTTCATATTAATTAGCCAAGCTTCCACAACCTCCTCTGTTTCTCCATCAAACTATGTGTTGGGTTGTGTTATATTCTTTTCATGACTAGCCCATGTAGCTAACTGGAGGGTTAGAGGGGGGTGCAAAACCCCCCCTTCGTTGTGCTGATTGCGTAGCTGGGGGGTGACAGGGGGTTTAAGGAGTGCAGGTAATCCCACTCTATGGGGTCTGGGGCAGCGCCCCAAAAAATTTTGTTTTTGGACCCTATATTAGGTTGGGTGAACCTACCTATGGTTTTGTTCATGATTTTTCCCACATGGTTTTGGACGTGATGCTTTTCAGTCCATGGTATTGGATGCTTCGACATGTACAAATATGTATTGTAAAATTGAGAGGAACATAATGAAAAATCAAGCTGGTAGTCCCGATTTTGGGATCCAGGGGAAAATATCCATGTATATGTGTTTTATGTGTTATGATCTCACATTATTTTTTTTTTTGTTTTAGAATTAGTATGTAGGTAATTTCTGTATAGGGTTAAAACCTACATTTGGTATCAGAGCTGTTGTGGCTTCAAGGAGATGCCTTTATTCCTGATGGGTTTCGCTCGGGCCTGTGGTAGATCCTGTTCAGTGGGAGATCTGCGAGATCGATTCTGGTGGTGAAAGAAGATGCCGAGTAGTGGAAAGATAGAGATTAAGAAATTTAATGGTCAGAGTTTTGAGTTGTGGAAACTCAATATGGAGGATCTATTGGTGGATAAAGATCAGCGGATCGCGGTAGATCCAGGTACTAAACCAATGGGAGTGTCAGATGAAGAATTGAAGAAGTTGGATCGGAAGGCAAAGAGCATAATACGATTGTGTGCCTCAGATTTAGTATTCTTGAATGTATCAGGGGAAGCTACAACAAAGGCTTTGTGGGACAAGTTAGGGACTTTGAACTAATCTAAGTCTCTCGTGAATAAACTATTCCTACGGAAAAAACGGTATAACCTGAGGATGAAAGATGGAGACTCGGTGACAAAGCATCTGAACGCATTTAATACTGTGGTAAGTAAGTTATTATTTGTTGATATTAAAATTTTAGATGAAGATAAGTGCATCAGTTTTTCGTGTTCTCTACTAGATTCGTGGGATAGTCTCGTTATTGAAATAGGTAGCAGTGCAACTGCCTTGTAGTTTGATGAAATAGTCTCATCCTTACTGACGGAGAAGATGAGACGGAAAAATATGGAGAGCCGGAATGGTGATGCCTTGTCTGTATGAGGACGGTCCCAGAACATAAACAAAAATAATTCATCGAGTGGGAGATCTAAATCTCCAGGAAATCCTGTAAATATGGTGTTTTGGAAATGCGGAAAGGAAGGGCACTAAAAAAGGGATTGTAAATCTAAAGCTCCTAATAAAGGAAATGGATCTGATGATGTTCATTTTCCATAGGCGAAAACCACCTCAGATGAAGCGGGGATGTGTACTTGGCTTCTTCAAGTACACATGTAGATCATGAGGCATGTTTGATTGACTCAGGCGCATCCTTTCACTTCACTCCCTAAAGAGAGTGGTTTTGCGAGAATGAGAAGTATGATGGTGGTGATGTCCTCTTGGGGGATGACAGGAAGGCTAGAAACGTTGGTCGCGGAAAAGTAACGTTGAAGTTGCAAGGTGGAAGGGTTAGAACACTTTTGGGTGTTCTGCATATTCCTGCATTAGCCTAAAATCTAATTTCTGTAAGCAAGTTGGATGATACAGGTGTAAAAATAGTGTTCGAGAAGGATACCTACAAGATGGTTCAGGGGGCACTGGTATTGATGCGAGGAGTTCGAATTGGAACTCTATATAAGCTAAAAGGTAGCACTATTGTTGATGGGTGCAACAGTTCTGTGGTTCCTGAAAGTGGAGTAGAAAATCTAGTGGTCTCTGGAGAGAAGACCATTATGTGGCATCAAAGGCTTGGAAATATTGGAGAGAGGGCCTTTGAATACTTCATGGTAAAGGTATGAGTAATAGCTCTCTAGATTTTAATTTCTGTGAAAATTGTGTATATGGGAAGCATAATCGGGTGAGTTTCCCCTCTGGTGGTAAGAGGGCGAAACATATACTAGAACTTGTGCATAGTGATGTGTTTGGACTTGTGAAGGTTCCATCACTGGGTAAGTCTATGTACTATGTATCATTTATAGATGACTTCTCAAGGAATACATGGATATATTTCCTTAAGAAGAAATCTAAAGTCTTTCACATGTTTAAATAATTTAAGGCTCTGGTGGAAAACCAGACAAAGAAGAAGATAAAGGTGTTTACGATAGATAATGGTGGAAAGTTTTGCAGCAAGGAATTTGAAGAATTCTGTAAGAAGTGTGGTATAGGACGACAGAAGACTACTCCATACACACCTGAGCAAAATGGAGTTGCAAAAATAATGAACATGACATTGATGGAAAGGGCAAGAAGCATGCTCAATGGTGTTGGGTTAGGATAAGAATTCTGGGCAGAGGCAATGCAGACAGCATGTTACCTAGTCAATAGATCACCTTCATTAACATTGGAGGATTAGACTCCACAAGAGGTATGGAATGGTAAGAAACTCTCTATTTCACATCTGAAGGTATTTGGATGTGATGCATATGTAGATGTTCCAAAGGAGAAATGAACCAAATTGGATAGTAAATCTGAAAAGTGCATCTTTATTGGGTATAAGGATGGTTTAAAGGGTTATAATCTTTGGAACCTAGTAACAAGGAAGGTTGTGTATAGCCGAGATGTGGTGCTCTGAGACGTAAAAGACATTACTAAACATGAAGTCCAACTGAAGGGACCTGAGAAGATAGAGTTTAAGCTTAAGGAGGAAGAATGAGACTCTACAACAGAGGAGGATCAGAAGATGAAGAGCCACAAACTCTGGGTGTGAGAAAATCAGTTCGAGAAAGAAGGCAGCCAGAAAGGTATACTCTTTCTGCTTTCTGTTGAAATTTTTCTTTATCTATTACTGATGATGATCCCAGAATTGTTGTTCCAAAGGAGAAATGAACCAAGTTGGATAGTAAATCTGAAAAGTTCATCTTTATTGGGTATAAGGATGGTTTAAAGGGTTATAATCTTTGGAACCCAGTAACAAGGAAGGTTGTGTACAACCGAGATGTGGTGCTCAAAGAGGTAAAAGATGTTATTAAACATGAAGTCAAACCAAAGGGACCTGAGAAGATAGAGTTTGAGCTTAAGGAGGAAGAATGAGACTCTACAACAGAGGAGGAATCAGAAGATGAAGAGCCATAAACTCTGGGTCTGAGAAGATCAGTTCGAGAAAGAACGCAGCCAGAAAGGTATAGTCCTTCTGCTTTCTGTTCAAATTTTTTTTTATCTATTACTGACAATGATCCTAGAACTGTGAAGGAGGCAGTAGATTCAGAGGATGGAAAACTTTGGAAAGAGGCCATGGTTGATGAAATGACATCTTTGCACAAAAATGAGGCTTGGGATCTGGTGGAGTTTTTGGCTGGAAGGAAACCCATTAGCAGCAAATGGGTGTTCAAGAAGAAGACAAATGCAGAAGGAAAGGTGGAGAAACAAAAAGCTCGGTTGGTAGAAAAAGGTTATTCCCAAGTGTCGGGAATTGATTTTGATGATATTTTTTCTCCTATTTCCAAGGTAACTTCTATTAGATCACTTTTATCTTTTGTTTCTACTTTTGATTTGAGGTAGAACAAATGGATGTGAATACAACATTCTTCATGGGATCTGGAAGAGGAAATCTACATGAAGCAACCTGAAGGCTTTTCGGAGAAGGGTAAGAAAGAATTGGTATGCAAGTTAAAGAAGTCTTTGTATTGGTTGAAACAGTCACCAAGGATGTGGTATCAGAAATTTGATACATTTATACAAGGACTTGGCTTCACCAGAAGCAAATAAGATCACTATGTGTATTTTAAATTAATTGGTGACTGTGTTATTTATTTGGTCTTGTATGTGGATGATATGTTGCTGGTTGAAAATGACAAAGAAATTATCCAGGATTTGAAGACCCAATTGTCCTCCAAATTTGACATGAAAGATCTTGGTGCTGCAAACTATATTTTGGGCATGGAAATTAAAAGAGATCGAACAAAGAGGAAGCTCTGGTTAAACTAGAGGAAGTATGTCGAGACAATATTGCAGAGGTTTAATATGTAGGATAGTAAATCGGTGAAGGTTCCTATTCATGTAGGTGTGAGGTTATATACTGAATAGTGTCCCAAGACACAAGAAGAGAAAGAGGACATGTCCCATGTTCCATATGCAAGTGCAGTCGATAGCCTGATGTATGCAATGGTCTGTACTAAATTAGACATTGCACATGCAGTGGGAGTATTGAGTAGGTTTATGTCAAAACCAGGGAAGGAGCCCTGGACAACAGTGAAGCAAGTTTTTAGGTATTTGTGTGGCACTAGTGGTTATGGTTTGTGCTACCAAGGAAGACCAGGATTAGACAGAGTCTTGGATATTCGTGGCTTTTTTTATGCAGATTGGGCTGGAGATTTGGATCAGAGAAGATCTATAAGTGGGTATGTGTTTAACCTATTTGGAGGTGCAGTCAATTGGATCAGTAAGAAACAATCTGTAGTGGTACTATCGACTACAGAGGAAAAATACATGGTAGCCACTCATGCAAGCAAGGAAGTAGTTTCGTTGCAGAGATTGTGTTCAAGTATGGGGTTAGTACAGGGAGCTATAAGGATAGACTGTGACAGCCAAAGTGCAATTTTCTTGGCAAAAAACCCTGCGTATCATTCAAAGACAAAGCACATTGATGTTTAGTATCACTTTGCGAGGGATATGATAGAAGACAAAAGGGTGTTACTAGTAAAGGTGGACACTTTGAAGAATACTGTAGATGCATGGACAAAATTTGTGTGCTCTGAGAAGTTCTATTGGTGTAGAGAAACAATGGGCATTGTAGGGTTGGATAATGACTAAGATCTCTTGTGGCCCCCTGTGGAAAGAAAACAACAAGTGGGAGAATGTTGCATTGTGTTATATTCCTTCCACGACTAGCCCATGTAGTTAACAGGGGGGGTTAGAGGGTGGGTAGATCCCTCCCTTGATTGCACCGATTGCATAGCGGGGGGGTCACAAGGGGTTTGAGGGGTGTAGGTAACCCCACTCTATGGGGTCCAGGGCAGTGCCTCGAAAAGTTTTGTTTTTGGACCTTATATTAGGTTGGGCGGACCTACCTATGGTTTTTTACATGATTTTTCGCACATGATTTTGGACGCGATGGTTTTCGGTCCATGGTTTTGGATGTGATGGTTTTCAGTCCATGTATTGGATGCTTCAGCATGTATAAATATGTATTGTAACATTGAAAGGAACATAATGAAAAATCAAGCTCATAGTCCCGGTTTAGGGATCCAAGGGAAAATATCTGTGTATATGTGTTTTATGTGTTATGCTCTCGCATTGTTTATTTTATGTGTTTTAGAATTCGTATGCAGGTAATTTCTGTACATGGTTAAAAACTACATTGCGGGGGATTTATCCTTTTAAATTCCCCTTGCAATTTTATGTTTGGCCTCTTAGCCCCCTATTACCAGAGCTGTTACCATACTCTTCCCCATTATCCATTTGAGGTCCCTCACTTTCTACATGTTCTCTCTGTTGTCGTTGTGCCTCTTCCCTATTTCTGTTATCTATACTAGGATCTATATTCCTCTAATTTTGTCTATTTGAGGTACTTTTCACGATCCTTTCTTGTTCCAAACTTAATCTCTCATTATCGACCCTTAAATTTGTCATCTTAGCTCGAAACTATCGACGGTATCTAACAACATACCATTTACATTTGTAGTGCCTTCCCCTAATTGGACCCACATCTTTGGATTGGTCTGAGCTCCTGTTGCAGGTCCCCTATGTGGGGTAGCTCCAAATCTCCTCCTCATTCTACTTCAGCTACTCCTCACTTCATCTCTATGAATTATCAACACTTCGGTTATTTTCAATTTCCCACAAGGTCATAGTGTTGCAACCTGTGGCTTTGATACCACTTTAAAGAGCATTCCAAGTGCTCTTTGTCAAACTTGTCACATACATTAACCAAGCATAAAAAAAAATTCTATTAACGTGAACAATATCAACCCCATGTATATAAAAGGAATATTTGTTAACCGAAATCACACATTGCTGATACACATTCAAATATTTTCAAAGGTGTAATTCATGTTTTAATTAATTGCACAATTTATATTTACAAACATTATTGAGTTCATCGGTGACCCCATTTTTTCGGTCCTCCAACCTTAACCCGTCATTATATCTATAGACAAATACACAATGGAATATTCTGGAAAGGTTTCCTACTAGAAACTTCTAGTATATGATGGCATTGGTGGATTATTCATAGTCATTGATGGTTTTCTCCTCGATATGATGATTGAGGTTTGTCCGAGAAGGGTTAGGGTAACTAACTGCTACCCTGACTACCTTCTGTATCCACCATTTCTCACCTACAAGTTGGGCAGAGTGACCTAATGATTCCAGACGGATCCAACCAAATGTTCACTAAATTTACCCAACCTCCACATGTAATCACTCAGCAAATACTTCAGGTACTTATATTGTTTTCCAACAAGGAGTTCATTTAAATCCATTTACATCTTGATTAAACTCTGCAACCCTTTTACCTTGCAAGGTTACACCAACCTGGTTTGAACCGGATTGCAACCCTTCAATGTTTTGGTAGGTTTCAGAGAAGGGTCCTTCTCAGCATAAGAAGGTCTTTAATTGTTGAACGTTGGTCCTAAGGTAATACCTTTGTTGCAAGGAAACCCATAGTTTGATTATTTTCCCTGAATGTTTTTAGGTTTTTCTTCTAATATTACTAGTCAAACGGAACAGGTTGAACTCCACTGCCCATCATGTTTTTTGGCTTCATGAACCAAGTTTTCAGGCTCACCCATGAACCCAACAAAATTTTTCAGGTATGCCTTTGGTTAACTTCATGGTTTCTATCTTGTGCCTTCTCTTCGACCTCCTAGACCAAGCCCCAAGTTTGTTCTCTTTGCAGGTGCCAACGACGGATTCCATGTAATGAATATTTCCTTACAGAGTTTAAGAGACCATATCCCAAGGATTTTCTATTAGGGTTTTTACTGTTTCTCTATTTTTGGTTGTTTCTAAATTAATTATGAATTAGGGAGACCCGTGTGAGGGTTCCCATTTATTTTTAAACTTATACAATCTTTAAAGCTATTCTTGATGGACTTAATACTGTTATATGTATATATTGTCATTTTTCTGATTACAACTAAATCTTGTTGCCCAAACTCTAGTTTCGAGGGTCTGATCCAACTAGACTGGTGCTCGAGCATGATGTAGTTTGTCTTTCGCTATGAAATTTCTGAAACAATGAACTGTAGTTTTTAGGAAATTGTAAATATTATTTACCAAACAAATTTCGGCCGATTGCATGTTTTATTATGGCTTTATGTATTTCATATCCAATTCGAATACTTGTCTTTTTTAAATGTAACATATTAGGTTTCTTTTGTTTGTTACATACACAATGTTAAAGGTATTTTTCCACCTGATTTTATTGTCAAGTCTAGTTAATAGTTTTCACTCCTTGCTTCTAGAGGGAGGCTGGAATTGGTTGTCTGTTCCTTTACCATGGTCGGGTATCAACCCTTTCTAGGACCACCAACAACCCTTTATCAGTATTCCTAATAATCAAATTATTACATGAAATCTAACACATAGATTATGTATGTGGTTATTCCTTAGGAGAATTAGTAATAATGGTTTCTTTTTCTTTATTTATCCCTGTCCTGATCGTTTCCTATTAAATTTTCAGTGTTCTTTAAGATTAGTCATAAAAATAAGGTTAATCTTGATTACCTCTTAGGCCCCCACTCCTGTTGTCCAGTTATGGCTTAGTCTCAAGGATAATATAAAATCACAGATATACTCATTCTATTCATTAAATATAAACAAAAGAAAATTGTACACACATGCAATATTTTATGTAACTTTCACTATGTTTACTATATATAAACAAAATAGCACTGTGTGTGCATGCAATATTTTCGATAACTTTCCAAGGACTCCTTCACTTAATGTTTTTACAATTTGAAAACTTGTCATATTAACATAAAGGGGTAAAGTTTACAAAAATCCACTATTGTGCAATTACAGGGTTTCTCTTTTTTCCACATATTCATTTTTGACATTGTAACGAAAATAATAAGATTAATTAAACCAACTACTTGTCATTGACAGAATACAGATAAGTATACACATTTACTAGTAATCATTTATCTGATTCATAGCTTTCCAATAATTCAATCGGGTTGAGCTGATCCACCCAACCATGAAAAGGGAAATTAGGTCCACTTCTACACCCCGAGCTTCCACTTTAGAGCAGTATGCACAGCCTTATAAGAATCCAACAATAGACATAAGGACCATTGTCCAGTCTAATACCATCTAATTCTCTGTCTATTCAAGGTTTTTGCCTAGCCCAAGTCTAGCTCAAGGTTCCCTCTAGGAAGCATCATGCCAACACGAGAAACTAGTTATTTCTTTTTTGTCCCCCAAAACTCCAAGAAAGCAGAACCCCTCTCTTTTGAGAAATTTCTCTTTTATCCAAAAAAAAAAAGAGTAACAACTCTCATAATAGTCTAATATTTAGAATTCATTACAGGTTAACTCTCTTGAACTCCAACAATTTTTATTCACATAACATTTATGTAAAATTAACTAATTCACAAGTTCCACTAAGCTTCTGGAGCCAACTTACTCATAGTCTCATGTAATTAATAAAAATAAAGAAAAACTAATACGAAGAGGTGTTACATTGAAATTTTTGCTATATTCATTATATGTCACCATAAAAATATTAGAATATATATATATATATTATATCTATATATTCTCAATAAGAAAATAAATCTTTTGTTTTTTTTCTTACATAAATATGGAATTCTTTAAAACGCCGTGATGTGAATAATGTTGACTTTTTACTTTGTTAGTTGTATATCACCATAATTTGAACATCACCGTTGAAATAATTTAAAGGTTAAATTTTCAAATTAAAAAATTTGTTTCTTATATGAAATGCTGTTTTGGAAAAGCATATTATTTATTATATTTTTATTTATTTATGTAAATAAATAATATCTTCTTTATTATTTTTTTTCATAATTTATTTTTTATTTTTTTTTGTTTGTAAAACCATAATATAAATATATGTAGATTTATTCGTTAAGATAATCATTTTGCTATTTGTTATTTGTTATACTCATTTATATGTTGTTTTCTTGGGTAAAAAATATCCTCCAAAACATCAAGAAGTCCAAAAAATAGTTTTTAAAATTTTATTATAAAAAATTATACAATAAAAATTATAATATCCTTCCCATCATTGATAATTAAAAGAGATAAAAATTATAATTATAATTTTTAGGACAAGGATGAAAAATTAGATTTATCATTAGTTATAAATAGCCGAGATGCATCATATCCCAGAAATAGCCATTGAAAAAAAAATATAACGATTAAAAAAAAAACATAAAATGTCTAACCAAATAGATAAAAAAGTAACCAAATCACATATTTCTATTAACAAATCACAATAATAAAATATAAATAGAAAATAAAATTGAAACATCACAAAGACCAGGATAAGTAAAAAAGATAAAGATATTAGCAAATGATTAAAACAAGACCTCATTAAAAATGAATAAATAAAAGAAATAAAACTAAAAACTAAAACAAAAATAGAAATATAAAAGGTTTAAAAATGAGAAAATATATATTGAGAGATCAAGAAAAAAGGGTTGGAACCCAACTCTTACACAAATTGCAACCATCATTCCTATTGAGATTCGTCGCATGCTTTTCAATTTTAATGGCCTCACGTAACTTCCTATGATGGATGTGATTTATTCTAGCGATGACCTGAGACTCCTCAATGCATACATGGTGCATGGTTTTCTCTGCATGCTCAACTATAGCTGAGGAGTAGGAATGATTGTGTCTAATGTCTGTAGCATGCTCTTAAATATGAAGCTTAATGGAACGGCCAGTTTCCCCAATGTAGGGAATCCAACAAGAGCACGAGATTAAATAAACTCATTTCATCTATTTAGGGTCAACTAGGTCCTTAAGAGACTTGAGGGAGATTTTGATGGTACTAAGGGGGTTAAAAGGGGTTAGCTTTACCTCTGACCTACTCCATGCCCAAATCCAGTCATAACTCTACTAGAACCTCATGTGTTGGACCCCCTTGTTATGGTGATTAGTTGGGTAGCTAATCCAACCATAGAATCTCCTGCACAAGAACAAATGCATATCATATTGTCGTGACTATAATCACATCCCATTGTCAATCACATCTATCTCCCCTCAAGTGTCTATCCATTATGTAAAAGAGGACTCATTGACATGAGCAGAAGAAAATGAGCCTCGTCCCCATGCTAAGTCTAGAAAGAGGGAGGGGATGGGAAGGTTGAAGTCCTTCCATCCTCCTTCTCCAACATCTCAATCCATCTATCGGAATCCGCCTCTTCCAGTCTCTACATGTATGCTTCCCAACTCTCCTACTAATGAGTTTTCAGATTCACATCCATGTTGTCCTCTATTATCACTCAGGTTGTCCCTAGGCTCCTAATAGGGATACGGCTGAGGTAACCACAAACCAATCTTCGGACTGCAGGTTCTAGCCCACCTGCAATCGGAGAGGGCTCTCTCCTTTTGATTCAACCTTAGTTAAGGATTTTAGGATAGCTTTCTGACTTCAAGGGAATGTTGACTGTGATTGGAAAGAAGGTAGGATTCTCGAACAAAGAGGCACAGTAAGGTGTTATATGTTTCGAACCATTGGGCATGGAGTCACAGATTGAGGCATGCGAGCGTTTTCTTGGTCACAAGGGGATACGGAGCCGGATAGCCACACAGGATACAATATTGGGTCTGCTGAAAGTACGGAATGCACATTAGGGATGAAAGGCAAAGGAGAATCATTTCATCATGCTGACAGAGAGGAGAAGTGGATGAGTGGGATCCCGGAGCAGTTAAGAATTCCTAAGACATGCACACATATGTGGAAGAAACAGCATAAACCAGATGATTTAAGAATACAAGCTCATAACTGTCTCTGAAGAAAACATTGAAAAAAGAAGAAATTGAACTTAAGGTGTATTTAAACAAATCTTAAGCTATTCTTTTTTCCTACGATTTAGAGAGCAGAAAGGTGATAAAACATAAAACAAAACAGGGGAGAGGAACACTTATTGAATCATGTAGAAGCACAAGAATTCCTTGATCATTCCTTGGCCAAGAAAAAATATCAAGTTGTTTCGCAATCCATCCTTTCAGCAATCTTTGATTATGGAAGTTTATGACAGTTACAGTGGGAGTCTTTGCTCAGAGAAAATGCTGGAAAGAAGACTGACCAACAACTACTACCAACCAACCAACCCCTCACAACAGAGTCTGGGGTTGTATTTATAAACAAAATATCGGAAAGACATCATTACAAATAACCTTGACAGGTCTGCTTAGAACTCTTCAAAATCTGAATGCTACTGGAATTAAATGCAAGTAAATCTTTTTTGGCTGCGCTGGGGGCAGTTGGATCGGAACAGGTGACGAGGTGGCCCTTGGGGACCAGATGCGATGCTGTTGAATGATTGTGCTTTGGGGATGCAGTTCGGCTTTGGTGTGAATTAAATGTGCAATAATTATGATTTGAGAGCTTCAAGTAGTTTAGCTCTCCTTCGATGAATTTGCTGGAAGATATTCAATTTTCTCTTGCTTCGGGCCGCTGCTCAAAATATTCGCTGATACACTTTGCCGCTACATTGATGGATTCCGCTGTCGACTGACACTCTTTGACACGCTTGATGCCTACTGATTTGATCTGATACACTTTAAACTTTGTGAATGACCTGCTGCTATCTTTAAACTGGATCCTTTGGCACGATCGGGAGATTTTCGGGCTTTTTTCGGCACGCAATAGGCTCGGCAATCAGAAGATTCCCTGAAGATTCCTCAAAATGGCCTATTTCCCGTACCGAAGCGCTCACGCTATTCACGCATCGGAAACTGCCTCCATTTCTTGATCTGGAGCTCCGAAGTGCGACTTTTCTTCCTGCGCGAAGTTTTTTTCGGCTTTCTGGCTACTGATGTAAGCATGGCATCGGCTGTATGGCGTATGACGTCAGCTGTGGGTCCCTGGTACAACGCGACTTGGTCAGATACTGGAGGTACTGTGGTGAAGAGATTCTGATGCGATATCGCGATATCGCGTCGGCGGGGGACGAGGGGGAAATTAGTTTGGAGATTTGGTGCTTTCTACTGCCGATCGACGATATCGCAATATTGCATCGGCAGAGACAGAGAGGTGAATGGATTGGACACTCGGTGTTTTTAATCGCCGATTGCCGATATCACAATGTCGCATCGGCGGGGGACGGATGGGCGATGTTTTGTATGAAGGTGAGAGTGCGAAGGTGCGATGCGAAAATGGCTTTGAGGAGGAAAGAGTAAGTAAGTGGGTGTGAAGGGTACTTGAGGTTTCGGAAGGGGTCCGACTACCTCGAAGGGATTTTATACTTTGGAAGGAGTCCATCATATCTGGAAGGTGGTTTTGGAGGTGAGGGCTCTTGCTTAGTTTCAAATAAACTGAGCAATTCTCGAGAGTACTTATGGTTATTTTTCAACCAGGGGGAGGGATATTACATAGGGGAATTTTACATAATATTAATAAGGGGATGGGAAGAATAGGGAGCTAAATAATCATGTTAGTGGTTAATATGGAGATGGTAAGAAAGCGCTAAGTTCAGGAGAGATTAGGCTGTTACGAGGGGGTAGGACCATACTTTGGGAGAAAATATGGAACAACTTTGAGTAAAGCAGATTTTTACTCAAGCCAGTGTTATGGAGATGATGAACTTAAGAGGTGTCAAGCAGATCTTGGCCTCTTTTGAGGAAGTTAGTTAATGATTGGGGAAAACAGAGAAGAGGAGTCAGTTATACCTCTTTTGAGCCTTTTCCTTACAAATCTTTGTTGATTATGTTCTGCATGATATTATACCTGAAAACCTAGAACTGGTCAGCAATTCAACAACCTAAGAACTACCTACCCAGCCTACTTGCCTAGCATTTTTTCTTCTTTTGCTTGGGGGTGCACTTAGACTTGCAAACCCATCATTCTTTTCTTTTGATGCTTTCCTATCTACTTTCTACCCATATTTCTACCGGAGCTCAGATTAAGCTGTTGAGCTCGTTTGTTTCTCTACCTATCTAAGAATCTGCCAAGATTAAACTGTTTGGACAGATTTACAATCTCTATATTCTAAAACAGGAAATTCAAACCTAGGGGGACCAAGATTAAACTGTTTGGACCTCCCTTTAACTAAAAATAGTGACATCGGGATAACTTTTCAAAATTTGAAGGCAATTAGATGAACTTTGAAGTAGCCTTCTTCATTTGGAGTCTGTTTGAGCAAATATGGAGCATTGCAGCAAGCAAAGCACGACATATTTGGCCTGTGAAATGCCAATCATGAAAAATGAATACCTGCTGCAGCAGGAAGCTAACAGTGGCTCCACTCGGGGATGGCTTTTCCTTGTGAGGAGTCAAGAACAGCAGGCCAGAACACCTTGGATTTTAGTTGCTTGCTGTCTTCTGAAAAATTTGTTTCCTCCGACCGCTTTATTCCTCCTACCTACCTACCCTAACCAGCAGTTACTTTGCCGTTAGGTAAAATCAAACAACCAGTGCAGCCATTTAAGCAACTGTGCAACGAGATAATCTTGTTGATTGATCGTTTCTAAGCGCAAAAGCATCATCTGGGCATATGCTTTTATATCCAAAATTGTGGCCTCCATCACTTGCTGCTGAAGCTTACGGTCTTCACTGAAAAAACCCTTTAACAAAATTTTGTTAAGCCGAAGTTCCATGTAATCTGCGATTGGGTCGATGAACTTACCCTGTGAGAGAACTTCTTCTGCTTCTTCTTGGACAGACGGGGCGGCTGCGTCCTCGGTGGTGAGCCTGGTAGTCGACCGTTCTGTCTTCGCAGTAGAATCATGCAGAGTTTGTGAATCAGCAAGTAGCAGCATCTTCTCCCGAGTTTAGGACGAGAGACTTCGGCATGACTCAGGATCTTCAGGGTCAGAAGGAGCAGCTGCATATTCGGTAATGAGCCTAGCAGATGATCCTTCTGTCTTTCCCTTGGAACCTATATCACACAGAATCTGCAAGTCCTCAGGCAACAGTGTTCCCTCCTGAATATGGGCATAGAAGCTCAGGCGTGATTCCGGGTTCTTTGGGTCGGAAGGATCAGCTACATCTTCGGTAATGAGCCTAGCCGATGATCCTTCTGTCTTTCCCTTAGAACCTAGATCATACTCAAACTGTAATTCAGGAGACAACACTATTTCCCTGTGAACTGGACGAGGAAGATTTTGGTAAAACTCTTGAGGGTTGCGAAAAACATAAGACTGACTCTGAGCTCCCAAGAGTTCAATTTCATTCTCATATTTTTCCACAACAAACTCAAGGAACAGTTTATTCTGGCCGCCTGGTATTTTTGACAATACTGCTCTGAAAAATTCTTCATTAAGCTCAAACTCTGATAAACTTTCTCTGCATTTTTCTAAAGCTTCTTCTAAAGGAAGTTCCTCCCAAATTCGGCCATTCTCTCTTTTTGTTAATACATGGGGCACTTGGCTATAACATTTGGTTCGTTCCTCAGTGGAGTCGCTAGGTGGATATCTAGACTCTGAACTGCCTGATCTCTGTCCACCATCAAAGATCAGAACTAAGCGTGACAAGCTTTGAAAAACAGGAGCACATCCTCCAGTGGGGTTTAAAGATTAACAAAGCACTTGAACCCCTAATGGAGTGCGCAGATACAGGTCGACCGAGGCTTTTACAAGTCGGTGTCTTCCACTGTAGAGCTGCAGACTGGTTGCATTGATTTATCTTAGGAGTTCCCCAGTGGATTCGCCATTATGTTATCACTCAAGTTGTCCCTAGGCTCCTAATAGGGATACGGCTGAGGTAACCACAAACCAATCTTCTGACTGCAAGTTCTAGCCCACCTGCAATCGGAGAGGGCTCTCTCCTTTTGATTCAACCTTAGTTGAGGATTTTAGGCTAGCTTTCCGACTTCAAGGGAATGTTGACTGTGATTGGAAAGAAGGTAGGATTCTCGAACAAAGAGGCACAGTAAGGTGTTATAAGTTTCGAACCATTGGGCCTGGAGTCACAGATTGAGGCATGCGATCGTTTTCTTGGTCACAAGGGGATACGGAGCGTGATAGCCACACAGGATACAATACTGGGTCTGCTAAAAGTACGAAATGCACATCAGGGATGAAAGGAAAAGGAAAATCATTTCATCATGCTGACAGAGAGGAGAAGTGGATGAGTGGGATCCCGGAGTAGTTAAGAATTCCTAAGACATGCACTCATATGTGGAAGAAACAACGTAAACCAGATCATTTAAGAATACAAGCTCATAACTGTCTCTGAAGAAAACATTGAAAAAAGCAGAAATTGAACTTAAGGTGTATTTAAACAAATCTTAAGCTATTCTTTTTTCCTACGATTTAGAGAGCGAAAAGGTGATAAAACATAAAACAAAACAGGGGAGAGGAACACTTATTGAATCATGTAGAAGCACAGGAATTCCGTGATCATTCCTTGGCCAAGAGAAAACATCAAGTTGTTTCGCAATCCATGCTTTCAGCAATCTTTGATTATGGAAGTTTATGACAGTTACAGTGCGAGTCTTTGCTCAGAGAAAATGCTGGAAAGAAGACTGACCAACAACTACTACCAACCAACCAACCCCTCACAACAGAGTCTGGGGTTGTATTTATAAACAAAATATCGGAAAGATATCATTACAAATGACCTTGACAGGTCTGCTTAGAACTCTTCAAAATCTAAATGCTGCTGGAATTAAATGTAAGTAAATCTTTTTTGGCTGCGCTGGGGGCAGCTGGATCGGAACAGGTGACAAGGTGGCCCTTGGGGACCAGATGCGATGCTGCTGAATGATTGCGCTTTGGGGATGAAGTCCGGCTTTGGTGTGAATTGAATGTGCAATAATTATGATTTGAGAGCTTCAAGTAGTTTAGATCTCCTTCGATGAATCTGCTGGAAGATATTCAATTTTCTCTTGCTTCGGGTCGTTTCTCAAAATATTTGCTGATACACTTTGCCGCTACATTGATGGATTCCACCATCAACTGATACTCTTTGACACGCTTGATGCCTGCTGATTTGATCTGATACACTTTAAACTCTGTGAATGATCTGCTGCTGTCTTTAAACCGGATGCTTTGGCACGATCGGGCGATTTTCGGGTTTTTTCGGCGCATAATAGGCTCGGAAATCAGAAGATTCCCTGAAGATTCCTTGAAATGGCCTATTTCCCATAGTGATGCGCGAATAAAACTGCCTCCATTTCTTGTTCTGGAGCTCCGAAGTGCGACTTTTCTTCTTGCGCGAAGCTTTTTTCGTCTTTCTGGCTACTGACGTAAGCATGGCGTCGGCTGTACGACGGATGACGTCAGCTGTGGGTCCCTGGTACAGCGCGACGTGGTGAGATACTGGAGGTACTGTGGTGAAGAGACTCCGATGCGATATCGCGTCGGCGGGGGACGAGGGGGAAATTAGTTTGGAGATTTGGTGCTTGCGACTGCCAATCGGCGATATCGCAATATCACATCGGCGGAGACAGAGAGGTGAATGGATTGGACACTCGACATTTGTAATCGCCGATTGCCAATATCGCAATATCGCATCGGCGGGGGACGGATGGCCGATGTTTTGTATGAAGGTGAGAGTGCGAAGGTGCGATGCGAAAACGACTTTGAGGAGGAAAGAGTAAGTAAGTGGGTGTGAAGGGTACTTGAGGTTTCGGAAGGGGTCCGACTACCTCGGAGGGATTTTATACTTTGGAAGGAGTCCATCGTATCTGGAAGGTGGTTTTGGAGGTCAGGGCTCTTGCTTAGTTTCAAATAAACTGAGCAATTCCCAAGAGTACTTATGGTTATTTTTCAACCAGGGGGAGGGATATTACATAGGGGAATTTTACATAATATTAATAAGGGGATGGGAAGAATAGGGAGCTAAATAATCATGTTAGTGGTTAATATGGAGATGGTAAGAAAGCGCTAAGTTCGGGAGAGCTTAGGCTGTTACGAGGGGGTAGGACCATACTTTGGGAGAAAATATGGAACAACTTTGAGTAAAGCAGATTTTTACTCAAGCCAGTGTTATGGAGATGATGAACTTAAGAGGTGTCAACCAGATCTTGACCTCTTTTGGGGAAGTTAGTTAAGGATTGGGGAAAACAGAGAAGGGGAGTTAGTTATACCTCTTTTGAGCCTTTTGCTTACAAATCTTTGCTGATTATGTTCTGCATGATATTATACCCGAAAACCTGGAACTGGTCAGCAATTCAACAACCTCAGAACTACCTACCCATCCTACTTGCCTAGCATTTTTTCTTCTTTTGCTTGGGGGTGCACTTAGACTTGCAAACCCGTCATTCTTTTCTTTTGATGCTTTCCTATCTACTTTCTACACTTATTTCTACCGGAGCTCAGATTAAGCTGTTGAGCTTGTCTGTTTCTCTACCTATCTAAGAATCTGCCAAGATTAAACTGTTTGGACAGATTTACAATCTCTATATTCTAAAACAGGAAATTTAAACCTAGGGGGACCAAGATTAAACTGTTATGACCTCCCTTTAACTAAAACTAGCGACACCGGGATAACTTTACAAAATTTGAAGGCAATTAGATGAACTTTGTAGTAGCCTTCTTCATTTGGAGTCTGTTTGAGCAAATATGGAGCATTGCAACAAGCAAAGTACGACATATTTGGCCTGTGAAATGCCAATCATGAAAAATGAATACCTACTACAGCAGGAAGCTAACAGTCCTCCACTGCCTCTAGTCTACCTATCAAGTCCAGAACACTATCAGAAAATGCTCTCATAATATCTTCCTTCTCTATGAGTTTTTCCTCCACACATTTTAACCTCTCATAGACCTCTTCATCTTGCTTGATGTCCTCCACATTCATCCTTTTCAATTTACATCCTCTTGTCATAACAACCACAAAAGGTACCCTCAATGGTTCGTCTTCCTGTCCATCATAAATATATAGCTTCTTCATATGTGGCACCATCACAACTTCATATTGCTTCATAAATTCTATCCCTAGAACTTCCTCATAGTCATCCATTCGTACCACAGTGAAGTCAATCTTCGCAGACCACTCACCAATGCGTACCTCCAAATTCTCTATAATGCTAATAACTTTGTTTGGTGGAGAGTTCATTGCCTTAAGAAGATCTTGGGTTGGCACAAATTTCAACCCAAATTTCCTTGCAGCCTCATCTCTAATGAAGTTATGGGTTTCACCTGATTCGGATTTAAACAGGAATGCAATAAAATATAGAGATAACCATAAACACAGAAATAATACTTCATTTCATTAATGGAAATAAACCAGCTGGGGTGATGGTAGCTTATCTCTAAGAAGAGATGTGGCGGCTACATCCCTCTGAATTGTTTCGAACTATGTTACAATGAGGCTCGAAGGCCTATTTATTGTTGAGAAACAATGGAAAACCCTTCACATTCCAAAACCTAACCCTAGAAGATGAAACGCCAAATTGTGGGCCCCGTTTTGGGTAAATTGGTACATCAATTTTCTGGGGTCGTAACTTTGGCATACGATCTCCGTTTGACACGTATGATAGCTCGTTAGAAAGATCTATCTGAGAACTACCACTTTGGGAAGGGAAACATTGTCCTTTGGCCCATGTTGCCCCTAGGTTTCCCAAAAAACGTCGTTTAGGGCCTCAAAACGGCTCCGGAAGTTCAGGACCCGAAAAAACTGCTAAAAATAGTAAATTGTGCTACAATTTAGGAAACTAAAAAGCTGAAAGAGACAATTGTGGGGGTCCAAATGGGATAGGTGGGTGGCCACCAACATCCACCTGGATCATTCCTCCCCCCTTAGGAAGCAATGGTCCCCATTGTGTTGAGTTCCTCCATCTGCTGAACTTGTCCTGCAATCTCTGATGTGTCTAGTAATGGTGGGAAGCATGGTCAACGACAGTCCACATTGAACACTTGGTGTAGGAGAAGGAATGGAGAAATGATGTGCTTCAAAGCATTTTTGCCAATAACATTGGTACTGGTGTAAGGACCATGTCAGAGTGGTCGGAGCTTCTGATGGGCTCTTGTAAGGAATTATTTCTGCAGATGTAACCAAACTTTGTCGCCCACTTGAAACTTATGTGGTACCCCTGTGGGTGAGGAGAAGTTGTTCCTATGTTCTGTCATGACCGTATCCCTTTGTTGCTGCTACTGCCGCGTGGAGGAACCCTTTGCGGGGGTCATGGATGTAGCAACGATCTTCCCCTTACTTTGGGAGCGAACCAGACAGAAAATAAATTTCCTAGTCTGTGATATGAGCTTACTGCCTTTCTTAGCAGTGATCAAAGA